>JAZKJV010004078.1:0-196000 GCA_037367405.1 Ottelia alismoides | reverse complement strand
TCATTGGACCTCGTGCTTGTTTATATTTGCATTTATGCCCCTGTATGTGTGAGCCACGTGCTTCGCCACGTGCTTTGTCTGGTGTATCTGGTGTGTTAAATGAATGAATACTTTTTGGTAATTGCATATATGCCCCTGTGAACGTTTTATTTCCGCATGTGCGCCTTTTAGTGGTTATTTGCATAACAACCCCTGGACTTTTTGGTACGAGTTACCAAAAGGTCCTAGGACTTGTTTTTATTACCAAAAGGTCCCTGAGTGCCCCAGGCACGCGCCTCGCGCGTGATTTGCTGGGTTAATTGCACCTGGACCCCCAGAACTTTGGGTATTTGCACTTTGGTCCCTATGCACAGTGCCCTCTTGTGATTTTTGAATAAAATATCAATTCATCTCCAAATTCGATAAAAATTTGACACATGGCTCCTACCATGTTGTAGGATTTTTGAGAATTTTGGAGGACATTTCTGAGTTTATTTACTATTTTTAAAAATTCGAAAACATCTATTTTTGGCACTGTTCCATTTGAAAAATCACAAAAAATATAAAAACCCCCCTAAAAATTCTATAAAAATTAGGTTCTGTTTCTTGTGTGTTCTTTGATTTTCTAGCCAATTTTGGCTATTTTTCATTACTTAAAAACCCTAAAATTTAAAAACACCTAAAAACTCATAAAAATTCTAATAAATGCATTAAAAATCCAAAAACAATAATTTTGGTACTCAAATTTTCCTTGTTTTTCCTATTTTACAGGAAAATTACCTCCAGGTCTTTTTAAGGTCCTTAGGTATTTTATTTAGGGACTTTAGGCTTGGCTGGACAGTACCCCTTGGTTTCCTTACTGTTTGATTTTTAGAAATTAAAATAAATATCAGAAAAATCCCAAAAATTCACCAAAAAACATCAAAAAATATAAAACACACAAAAATATTTTTGTCTGAATTTTTGCTTGCTTCTTGATGCATTAAATAATTTGTTGAAGTGTGCTTGCTTTTGCTCTCCTTATTTTCTCTATATATTAAAAATTCCAAAAAAATTATAAAAATCATTAAAACCACTAAAAAATATTTTGCCTTTTATTTTACTCATTTTGACTACTTCGTAGGCCTTCGGCCAATCCGTGCTCCTTGTATTCGACCCTGGGTGCTATACCAGGTTAATCTCATAGCAGGACCTCTCTTTTGTGCTTGATTGATTTTACGTGTTTCGAGTGGTCTGATTTTTCTTGATATACCTATCCTCTGAGATCCGGGTCGCAACGACCCTTGTCTTATTACCTTCACCCGGGTCTTCGAGATTTTTAGGTTATCAGAATGGCGCCGTTGCCGGGGAGCACGGCTTAGTAGTCACTTTTAGATTTTTCCGCGGCTTTTTGATCTTCGCGGCTTTTTGTATAGAATTTTTGTATATATATATTTTTCTCATATTTCTGACAATAATTTTTGGACTGACCACTTTTCTCTTTGTTTCTTGCGAGGGCCCGAGGAGCGAGGGCGGCATTCCTAGGAGCGCCAGTGCACCCGAGCGAAGCGGAGGCGGCTCGTTTCTTCATCGAGCTGCAGGAGAGAGCGAGAGAGAGAGTTGAGTGGGTGAGGATAGCTTAGGACTTTATTTCATTTATTATTATTGTAATAATACAGGGACTTGAACTCTTGGACTGCTTGGACACTTCTACCGTAGCGGGTCTGTTTCGCCGAGCACCGGTGTGCTCGGGGGACCCTTTAGGACCTTAGCGGTTTTTCGCGGTTTTCTCGCGGCTTTCTTTTAATTTTTTACTGCCTTTCCGGTGTTTACGCGGTTTTTGCTCGAGCCCCTAGACTTAGGAATTTCTGGTGATTGTGCCGTAATTAGTAGGATCCAAACACCTAATTGCTTATCTGTTCCCATAGAACGTAATTGGACCTACTAATAATAAATAATAAAAATAACTTAGTCGCTTTCCTGAGAGCCTACGCGTCGCGAGCCTGCCCCGTCAAGCGCTACTCCTGAACTCGACCTGTCGAGAAGAGGAGGGGTGGGTCTAGACCGGACTCTTTGGATCGAGGGCGAGTGACTGAGTTAGACGGTTCTGCGCTAGAAATTGCTCATCTAGGACTCGGTTTTTCCCGCTTGCATCATTTAGGTAGTTTATTTCCTGTCTTTAAATTCGGCGCGGATCACTTGCATGTAGAGTGCTGGAGACAAGGTACGCATTTCTATCTCAGCATGCATCATTGATTTCTCGCGCATCGGCTTTTTCGTCTTCTCCCCCCTATTTTCGGACTAAATAATCAGGAGAACCGAAAAATTCGTTAGGCCTTTTGTTTGATTTGAAAAATATTAAAAGAAAAACAATAAAATCGGGACTGCTAATCATACTTGATCTTAAAAACCGCTCACCCTAAAAACTTTGTCTTGGGGAGAGCAACCCCCACATTGTATGGTTTGGATGCGCGAGAGAGTGACCCGCACCCTAGGTAGAGCCTCCCGGTGCTAGACCCGACTGATTACCGACTCTTCCGTGCGGGCCAGTCGGTTGGGGATAGCATTGGATATCCTAACAGGTCACGTAAGCGCTCTGATATTTTGTGTGTTCACCAAAATAAAATAGACAAGATAAATTGACCGAACTTTCACGGTCTTCAGTTCGCGTCGCGTTGGTGAACCGGGGGTTTGTTTTGTGATCATAGTTGATTCCAGATCTCATCCGCCTTACTCTCCAGATCAAGATGATGGGTAGACGGTCTCTTAGGCAGCCTTTGGCTGCACCGCTTTCGGGCACGTCTACCCGATCATCTAGGTTGGCCCGCGAGAGCCGAGACCAGCTCTCCGAGCCCGAGTACGATTCCGCCTTGTTCCCCCTCGACCCCCTTTCTTCTGGTATTGAGAGACATGAGCCCGAGGAGAGATTGGCAGATTTGACAGCACCTGAGTTGGGCTCATTTGATTTTGCAGACGTCGATATGGCCGGCAGTTCAGAGGATCACCCCGGAGGTCCCCGAGGAGACCACCATTTTGTACTAAACCAGGGGGCGATCAACTCCACCCTGATCGCATCACTCGAGACAGTTCAGCAGCAGCTACGCGATCAGGGGGCATTTATGATAGAGATGAGGCGAGAGTTGGAGAGGCTCAGAGCAGAGCGAGACCAGCAGAGCGAGCCAGAGGAGATGCCAGATGCAGAGGCAGCAGCCGCAGCAGCCGCAGCAGCAGCAGCAGCCGCTGCCGCCGCAGCGGCAGCCGCCGCTGCGGGAGGACCACCACAGCCGATGCGGGCGTTACACAACCCCGGATCTACTCTGATGCATCAGTGGGTGGTAGTGCCAGCGATCGTGTGGGACTTCAAGTTCCCCCCGAACACCTTGCAGTTACTGCCCCGTTTCCACGGACTAGCTACTGAGGAGCCCCACCTCCACCTCCAGGAGTTCTTGATGATCTGCAGCACTGTCCACGATCGCCACGTGGACCAGGACACGATCCGGATGATAGCCTTCCCTTTTTCACTGGCAGATAGAGCAGCCACCTGGCTGAAGCATCTAGGGAAGTTTGTCTACACCTTGGAGCAGCTCCGCACCGAGTACTTGAAAAAGTACTATCCACTCGGGCGGACGAATGCAGCGAGGGCCCTGATCAGCAACTTCTCCATGTTCCCCAACGAGCAGTTCCACGAGGCTTGGGAGAGGTTTCGAGAGCTCCTAGACAGATGCCCGCACCACGACATATCCAAGCCGAACCTAGTTCAGAGCTTTTTCAGTGGGTTGACGCCAGAGCTTCAGGGTCTGGTGAACGCTTCTTACGGCGGGTCCTACTTTGCCAAGGACCACGATCAGGTCTGGGCCATCTACGAGGAGATGTCCGAGAACTACATGGTGATGTCCCAGACCAGATTGTATACTCAAAGACCCCAGCCACAGCAGCCAGGACCCGTGCAGTACCAGAGGATAGCACGGGTAGATGCAGGTCCATCCAGTTCGTCCGCAGTCGCAGCAGCACAGGCAGAGTCATCCGCTGCGGACATGGGTATCATCAGCGAGAAGTTGGACCGCATGGAGCTGATCGAGAAGAAGCAGTGCCAGAGTATCACGCAGATGGAGCAGATGGCACAGGTATTGAGCGACATGAAGACCCAGCTCATGTGTCTCCAGGAGACACAGACGGCTTCACAGCCCCGTCTTCTGTCGCGAGGCGATACCGGCAGCAGCAGCAGCTCGTCCCAGCGCTCCAGCCCCTCACAGCAGCCTAGACAGGTTCACCTTGTACAGGCGGAGCCGTACCAGCAGCCGCAGCCCACCTACCAGTCTCCACCATCTCCAGAGATGCAGATGGTGCTCTACCAGCCGGATCAGCCTCTGGCAGTACTGCCGCCAGCCCCCTTTGATGCAGAGCCGTTGATGGATGTCAACGGGATTTGGTATGACCGCCCCCAGCCTGGGATCCGACGAGACCATCCTGGATTCAGGTGGGGGAGTGGTGGTGCCCAGCCCCAGCAGCAGCCGTCAGGACAGGGAGGGCAGTACTCCCAGCAGAGAGACCAGCACCAGCCGCAGCAGCAGCCCCCAGCGTATCAGCAGCAGTCATCCTACGGTCCTCGTCCCTATCAGCAGCAGGGACAGTCTTGGAGACGTGAGAAGCAGGCTCACCAGGGATACCAGCAGCACCCTCCATCTTACCCCTCTTACCCACCACAGCAGTTCCAGCAGCCTCACCCACAGAGAGGCCACCCGTCGGGCTCCCACGAGAGCCTCGCCTTGGATGACATCGCCCGCCTCCTCACGGACCAGCAGGCTACATTCAGACGGGAGATGGACGAGTTCTGCCAGGAGATGCGGGACCTGGTGAGAGGGAAGGCCACCATACCAGCCCAGATCGAGCCGAATCCGAACAACCTTAAGAGGAAATCTGAGCAGGTAGTACATCCTGAGTTAGCCACTCCTAGTGACCCATTTGATGATACATCTTCGGATCTATTTGATGCTGATTTTGTCACACTTAGGAGCGGTAGGACCCCAGCAGGCGGCGGCGCCTCATCTGAGCTTGACCACGAGGACACTCCAGAGGCGCCACAAGAGGAGGAGAGCGGTACTGAGGCCGCTCCAGATGATGACGGTGGTACTGATGCCACCAAGGATGCTGATCCCACCGGCGGTACTGAGGCCGCCGCTTCACCAGTTCGAGGAGGTGGTACTGACGCCACCCGTTCAGCCGAGCCAGCTCGCGGTACTGATGCCGCGAGACGTCGACCAGCAGCAGCAGATACAGAGCCAGCCCGTGGTGGTACTGAAGCCACCGGTGTTTGTACATATAGAGATGTTGTCTTTCCTCGCATTCCTGTATCTCAGAACTCTGTTATGAATAAAGGAAAAGGTTTACTTTCTTCTGGTCCCACTGTGGTGCATGATGTATGTGTGGATCCGGTCCTTGAACCGTCTAGACCTTTTCCTAGTCCTTCATTTGAGAAGGACCCTGTAATCCCCTTCCCTAGAGCCCTTCAGATGGGGAAGGGGAAGAAAAAAGAAAACCCAAAAAAGAGAGAGCTTGAGGAGTTCAGCCAGAGCATGATTGATCGATTCCACATCCAGCTGACCCTCCAGGAGGCTTTGCAGCACATCCCCCTTCTCCAGCGATATTTGAGAGATAGGACTACAGTCAGGAGGAGGAGGAGGAACCACACTTCCGAGATCCATGTGCTGACGAAAGCCACGTGTTTTGCGATCCAGAACCGCCTGCCAGCCAAGAGGCCAGATTCAGGGGCCCCGTATGTCAGATGCCAGATTAGTGAGCAGAGGTTCGACCGTACTCTTCTAGATAGCGGATCGTCGATCAACCTTCTTCCGGCAGCCCTTCTCGACCGCTTCGAGTTGGGCACTCTTCGACAGAGCAGGACAGTCCTTCAGTTCGCTGATCGATCTGTCAAGAGGCCGAAGGGGTTATTACGAGATGTTATCGTCACAATTCAGGGCCTGAAATTCCCCGTGGACTTCGTAGTGTTAGACATGGAGATCCCTGAGTCAGTGGCCGATACCCCCATCATCCTTGGTCGTCCGTTCTTGGCCACAGCCAAGGCGGTGACTGATCATGATAGCGGGAAGGTGTACTTTCGCGTCGAGGGCGAGAGTATACAAATAGAGACGGTCGAGGACTACAGAGCTAGAGAGAGAACCCGCTCAGATGCGAGTACAGATTCAGAGCAGCTGACAGACACAGAGCCAGACATCCACCAGGACTGTGATTTTGTGATCACAGACGATGAGGCAGCTTGGGCAGATCCTGCAGCACAGACCATCCTCTCATATTCAGATACAGCTGATGCCGTGATGATAGCAGAGGAGAGTCTGGAGAGCACAGCCCTGGTTCAGGATACCATGGAGGCAGCAGAGCCGGTCCTTGATCGCGACACGATGTTCAGTGATGGTGGTGCTGAGGCCACCTTGTTTTCCGGTGGTACTGATGCCACCGCTTCTGATACAGATCCCTCGGATTCAGAGTCTGATTGGGCCGATTGCTATGATCAGATGTCAGACCTGAGTCCATCTGAGCCTATTGATGAGGAGGAGGTAGATGCAGAGCCGAGCAGAGACAGTACAGTTGAGCAGCCTTCTCCCGATCCAGTTTGCGAGAGTACGCTTTCACTTTCCCAGGCAGATTTGGCCGACCTTGCAGCTTTCACTCAGTTTCTTCCGCAGCCAGATTTGCCGGCACCTAGCATTCCAGAGCTGAAGCCGCTCCCTACTTCGCTGAAGTATCGATTCCTTGCGGGCGAGCCAGAGATGTACCCAGTCATCATCTCCGCCGAGTTGACTGGAGAGCAGGAATCCCGTTTGATGGGGGTTCTTGAAAAGAACCGCAAGGCGATCGGATGGAGCGTAGCGGATCTCCATGGGATTAGTCCAGCAGTGTGCTCCCACCATATCTACCTTGAGGAGGGGGCGAAGCCGTCGCGTGAGTTCCAGCGGCGACTGAACCCCAACCTGAGAGAGGTCGTGATGAAGGAAATATCAAAATGGTGGAGTGCAGATTTTATTTATCCCATTTCCGACTCCAAGTGGGTCAGCCCCTTGCATGTGGTGCCCAAGAAGACGGGCATCACGACTGTGATCAGTGAGTCGGGAGAGGAGATCGCTACACGAGTACCCACCTCTTGGAGGGTTTGCGTTGACTACAGGAGACTCAACCAAGCCACCAAGAAGGACCATTTCCCCCTGCCTTTTATTGATCAGATCATTGAGAGACTGGCAGGGAAGAGCCATTATTGCTTCCTGGATGGGTACTCGGGCTACAACCAAGTGGCCATCGCTCCTGAGGATCAGGAGAAGACCACCTTTACCTGTCCCTTCGGCACATATGCTTTTCGACGCATGCCATTTGGGCTATGCAATGCCCCTGCGACTTTTCAGAGGTGCATGCTGTCGATCTTTTCGGACATGGTAGGGGAGTGTTTGGAGGTCTTCATGGACGATTTCTCGGTCTACGGCGACGGATTCGATTCTTGTCTTGACTGCCTAGACCGGGTACTCCAGCGATGTATTGAGTATCATTTGGTGTTATCTTGGGAGAAGAGTCACTTCATGGTGACTCAAGGGATGGTGCTTGGCCACATCATCTCCAACCGGGGCATGGAGGTTGATCCGGCCAAGGTTGATGTCATTAGAAAACTCACACCGCCGTCCAATTTGAGGCAGCTACGGTCATTCCTGGGGCACGTTGGATTTTATAGGAGATTTATTCAGGATTTCAGCAAGATTGCCCGACCGTTGACTGACCTCTTGACGAAAGACACCGAGTTCCTTGTCGATGACAAGTGTCTCTCGTCCTTTGCGACTCTCCAGCAGTGTGTTATTGAGGCTCCTGTCCTCCAGCCGCCTGATTGGTCTCTCCCATTCGAGATCATGACGGACGCCTCCGATTTTGCCGTGGGGGCAGTGCTGGGACAGAGGAGGGATGGAGTGCCATTTGCCATACACTATGCCAGCCGCATATTGGATTCCGCACAGGGGAATTATACGGTCACAGAGAAAGAGATGCTAGCAGTAGTGTTTGCCCTAGATAAGTTCAGATCGTATATCATTGGATCTAGAGTGACTTTGTTTACAGATCACACCGCCATCAGGTACCTCATGGCAAAGAAGGATGCCAAGGCCAGACTGACTAGATGGATCCTTCTACTCCAGGAGTTCGACATTGAGATCAAGGATAAGCCTGGAGTCAAGAATGTGGTGGCGGATCATCTCTCCCGACTAGAGCAGCCTGAGGATTCTGAGCAGATTGATCCCATTCGAGATACCTTCCCAGATGAGGCGATCCTTGCTATCGCCTCACTCCCGTGGTATGCCGATATTGTGAACTTTCTCGTTGCTGGGAAAGTCCCACAAGATTGGCCCAGGCAGAGGCTTGAGACCTTCCTTGCGAAGGCCAAGTCCTACCACTGGGAGGATCCCATCCTTTACCACGAAGGAGGGGATAGCGTCTGGCGTCGGTGTATTCCTCAGGAGGAACACCATAGCGTCCTCACTTACTGCCACAAGCTTGAGGCAGGAGGACATCATTGTGGGAGGAGAACGGCACAGAAAGTGCTCCAATCCGGCTTGTGGTGGCCTACCCTCTTCAAGGACTCTGATGAGTTCGTGAAGAGGTGTACTGACTGTCAGAGGATGGGCACTTGTGGACAGCGTGATATGATGCCGATGCAGCCCATTCACTTCTGTGAGGTCTTTGACGCATGGGGCATCGATTTCATGGGTCCATTCCCTAAGAGTCAGGGATTTGAGTACATTCTGTTGGCCGTTGATTATGTGAGTCGTTGGGTGGAGGCTATCCCCGCCCGAGCCGTTGATGCGAGGACAGTTTGCAGATTTTTGAGGAAGCATATCATCACGCGGTTCGGGGTTCCACGAGTTCTGATTTCTGATGGGGGGTCTCATTTCATCAACGACCAGGTGAAGGCCCTTGCTAGCGAGTTCAGTATAGACCATCGTGTTGCCACACCTTACCATCCACAGACGAATGGTCTAGCTGAAGTGTCGAATAGGGAGATCAAGACTATTCTGCAGAAAGTCGTCCGCCCTGACCGAAAGGATTGGTCACAGCTTTTGGACTCGGTCTTGTGGGCATATAGGACGTCTTTCAAGACTCCATTGGGCACATCTCCCTTTCGCCTCGTTTATGGCAAGCCGTGCCATTTACCTGTTGAGCTGAGGCACAAGTCACTTTGGGCAGTCACAGATATTCTTATGGATCCAGATGGTATGGGAGACCAGAGGAGGGCAGAGTTAGCTGCCCTGGAGGAGCTTAGAGATGCAGCTTTCTCAAGCAGCCTACATTATAAGGAAAAAGTGAAAGAGTGGCATGATTCTCATATCAGCCACAAGCATTTTGAGATTGGACAGAGAGTATGGTTGTTTGATGCGAGGCTTAGATTATTTCCAGGGAAGCTACAGAGCAAATGGAAGGGACCTTTTCTCGTCAGAAAGGTGCACGACAATGGTAGTATTGATATATCCGAGTTGTCTTCTGAGAGCACCTTTCGAGTGAACGGCCAGCGGCTCAAGCCATTTCTAGATCATGAGCCGCGGGACGTTATTGTCGCCCCTATTCATTTTGCGTGAGATGTGGTCTCTTGACTCACATCTTTTGCATCTCACGCCTGATTTTCACTGTTCCTCCGCCTGTATAGATCCAGTTGTCCATATCATTCTATTCTTTAGTCCCACATCCCTTCTCTCATCTTATGATTATGCTATACTTAGGGTGTACTTTACCCTAAGTATAGGGGGGATGTCGGACCTGCGAGTATTCTTTTCATTCGGTTTGCTCCTGTTTTGCTGCCTATACTTAGGGATACTTTACCCTAAGTATGGGGGGGCAGATTCTGTATCGTCTTCACTCGGATTTCCCTTCATGTACAGCTTGCTATACTTAGGATTAGTTAATCCTAAGTATAGGGGGAAACCACCGAGCTCCTCTCATTCTATTCATTTATTCGTTCCTGTACTTAGCCATTCCTTTTCACTTCCCTTTTACTAAGCACGAGTTATGTCTTCTTCATCTCTCTTGATCACTCTGAGGACATCGTTCGAGCTAAGTATAGGGGGGTGTGTATATATTTCATATATACTTTAGCCATAACTCGTACTTTGTGTGAGTGTGTTAATAAATAAAATGGCTAAAAATCACAAAAATTTAAAAATTTTCATGTACATAAACGTCTTTCATCATGCACATACATAGCTAGTGTACAAAGTATTTTTGTAAAAATGATTTCAAAAATCTTTTGTGTAAAGCTTGTGTAAATATTTTTGTATCAAAATTATGTATATAGTACAAAATTTTTCCAAAATGTTTTGAAAAATCAAAAGTTTGCAAAAATCTTTTGTAAATACTTGTAAAGGTTTGTAAATATCTTTTTGCAAAACTTGCACCTCATGCATCATCCATTCATGATTTCAAAACGTTTTTCAAAAATTTTGCATGATTGTAAATATTTGTAAATAGCATCTTGTGTACATATATGTATATAATTTTTCCTGGATGAGAGTTGACATTTAAACTAAGCCTGGAATTAAACTGAGAAATGGAGCTTGAATAAGATCTTAATCCACCTAACCTTAAGAGGAACCTTATAGGACTTAGGGTTAAGGCTTTTCAGGTCCATAAGGACTTAATTCTTTGAGTCCACTAGGCTATGAGCATATGTCATCTTGATGAGCTTAAGTAGAACACTTAACAACACACGCATGACTCTTAGAGACAATGGCTTGACTTGCACTTGCACTTTACACATGGCTCTCCACGAATGAGGTGGTGAGGAGGCAGTTTCCTTTGACTTGGGGTAGCATATGAGGGTAGTACTTCTAGGCGGAACCTCTCTTCTTCTTCTAGTGAAGGAAGTGCGCCTCAACTTGGTCTAGTGGTGATGAAGGCTAAAGACAGAAGTTGTGGGTTGCAATAAAGCTTCAAAAGAGGGATAGTCTACTGGCTCAAGAGGAAATTTCTTGTATATATGCTGCACCATGTAGATATGCTGTACAGAAGTCCTTGAAAAAAAATGCAAAAATGCAAAAAGAACTCCAAAAAAGTGGTGGGTCGGATTGAAAATTTAATAACCCCACCGGAGTGTACATAGTCAAATAAAGAAAAGCTTATGGTATCCATGTTACATCTCATGAAGCTTGCAGCGGAAGACCTAGCTACACTGGCTAGGCTTCCAAAACTCTATACTTCTTCCCCCTCTTCTTGAGCCGGTTGCACTTGAACTTAGAAGGGAATACCCCGCTTCTCGAGGAAAGAGTTGCTAGACCGAGGCAATAGAGTTACCAGGTTGAGGGAGGTTGTTTCTTTGTTACTTCTGAGGTGGGGAGCCAAATATCACTTACACTGCATGGAAAGACTCATGGTCATTAGAGTTTGTGTATGTAGACTTGTTCTGATCTGGTTTATTGAGGAGTCTTGCCCATAGATTGGTGGAACTTAGAGGCTGTTGAGTTTTAAGCTTAAGTCCAAATAAGGTTCCGACACATTAATAATCCAAAGATCTGATCGAGCTCCATATTTCAATTTAATGAAGGAAAGTTTAATAATTCAACCTTGATCCATGTACATCCTCTTTTTCTTTTTCTTTTTCTTTCTTTTTCACTTCTTTTTCAAATAAGTGTTTGCTAAGGGATTAGCAAAATATAGTATAGGGGGGTGATGAATACCCATTCATCACTCTTTATTCTTATATTTTAGCTACAAAAAACCTATGCAAATGCATGTAGATATGTGTAAATAGGAATAATTAGCAAAAGCATGCATCTTGTAAAAACATATAATTAGCATGTTTTTTGTGCAAAAATAAAAGAATAAAGATGAAAAAGAAAAAGAGGGAAATATTTAGAATAAATATTGAGCAACCTAACCCAAGGGAGGGCTCAGCATGGGCCTGACCGCATAAAAACCAAAGTAGAGGGAGATAGGGGCTCTAGTGTAAATACTTATGTAAATAAATAAAACTATATTTTCCTCGCCTAAAAATATGCTTGTACATATTTTGTATATATTTAGAAACTCTTAAAAACAAAATAAAAATTTAAAAATCGAAAATGCAAAAATATCCCTCCACCATGTGCATAGACCATCATCCTTTATTTATTTAACCCTATAAATAAATGTATTTATTTTCAAAACTTTTTTGTGAATATTCTATGGTATATTTTGTAAATAAAATAAATAAAAAGAAACAAAACAAAAATCAAATAAAAATAACAAAAATTAAAATTACAAAAACATATTGTACATATGCCATGTACATAGTTGTATATATCTATTTATTTCACCTATGTGTATAAATAATAAAAATAAAATAAAAATATCCTTTTATTCCTCATTTTATTCTATAAATAAATAAAATATAAAATAGGAATAAAATTGTACAAAAATAATAATTAAAAATTAAAAATCAAAAACCCTATATTGTACATATACCTATGTATAGCTATATATTGTAAATACTTTATTTTTATTTCTAAAAATTAATTAAAAATCACCAAAAAATAGAGAAAAATAAAATAAATATTTTTCATGTTTTAAGTTTTTAAAAATTCGGTCATTATCTAACCCAAAAAATGAATCAAAATAAATAAGCTTGGTGGGCTCTGATTGGTCCACGGGGGATTGTTGACCCCCGGTCAACTCCCCCCCCAGGACCACCAGAGCCGGGTCTCCTGTGCCCGACCCGTTTTCTCCCCTTTTTCCACGGATGACCCGATCGCCAACCCCACCAAACCCCGGGTCCGGATCACTCCTCTCGCATCCGGCATCCTCGCCGGAGCCGCTCCCTCGGGATCCGCGCGCTCCTGAGCTCGCCCGATCGTCATCTTCCCGGACCCCTAGCAGTATATAACCTGAGCTCCGCCGCATTTTATTGCTATCTTTGGCTCTCCACTCTCACTCTCGTGACCTCCATAGCGATCCCTGAGGTGACAGCTCGCGATTGCCCTTGTAGCAGTGAGGAGGAGGTGGCCGGACCATTGATCCGGCGACGTTGCGCCGCCGTGCTCCGCCCCGTGCAGGAGCTCGAGCCTCAGGCCTTGACAACCTTCGAGGCGACGACCAGGAGCTACCTTAGCTCCAGCACAGTCTTCCACACCACCCAGGTATCCTTCTAGCCTTCCCATTTCGTTTAATTTTTAGTTTCCCCCAAATCGTAGTTCCGCCGCGTTCCTTTGATTCCGACCATATCGCGTATCTTCTCGGTCATCGGGACACACTGTCGCCTTCGCCATCCCTCGACGCACCTTCTCCACCCCTTCGTTCAACCCAGCTCGCACAGGAGCTGGGGTTCGAGATCCTCCATCCTCCGCTCGCCGGAGCTCGCTCGCCCCGACCCACAGTTCACCTTCACGCCGCTTCATCGGGTCGAGGCACTTTGCCCTTGACCCGCGAAGCTTCTGGTTTATTTTGCAGGTCACGAGGAGGCCATCTGAGGCTTCCCAACATCAGTCCAGGAGCTTCCCCTCCGTCGACCTCGCTGGAGCCCCTCCAGGGCTCGGCTGGGCCATCGGAGGCCACCACCAGCTGCGGGACGTCATCGCCGACCTTCTCCGATCTTCAGAGGCAGCTGAGGAGGCCCACAGCACTCACACGAGGCCGGCGAACCTCGTCGGCCACCTGTTCTTCGAGGGTCCTCCATCACCGTCCGATAGCCCTCGGAGCTCCAGTTTCAATCGTCACCGCCCATTCATCGAGGAGCAGACACCGTTGATCATCTCGAGGCTTCATCCGGACCGTTAGAGCAGAGAGAGGGAACCACCAGCACCCGAGGCCGTTAGATCTCCCACGTGGCCCCCTCTGCGCCGTCGATCAGGCTCACGTGCTGAAGAAGAGAAGCACCCGCCGTCCTCAGCCGTTAGATCAGCTACGTGGCGCTCATCCAGCCGTCGACGTAATAAAGGGGTAATTTACCTTAGGCCCCCTCGTAGTTTATGTTTTTACTTTCAGCCCTGTAAATATTTTATGCGTTTTATTTACGTAGGGTAAATTGCACATTGGACCTCGTGCTTGTTTATATTTGCATTTATGCCCCTGTATGTGTGAGCCACGTGCTTCGCCACGTGCTTTGTCTGGTGTATTTGCAATATTAATCCTGTAGTTCTGGTTGTGTGTTAAATGAATGAATACTTTTTGGTAATTGCATATATGCCCCTGTGAACGTTTTATTTCCGCATATGCGCCTTTTAGTGGTTATTTGCATAACAGCCCCTGGACTTTTTGGTACGAGTTACCAAAAGGTCCTAGGACTTGTTTTTATTACCAAAAGGTCCCTGAGTGCCCAGGCACGCGCCTCATGCGTGATTTGCTGGGTTAATTGCACCTGGACCCCCAGAACTTTGGGTATTTGCACTTTGGTCCCTGTGCACAGTGCCCTCTTGTGATTTTTGAATAAAATATCAATTCATCTCCAAATTCGATAAAAATTTGACACATGGCTCCTGCCATGTTGTAGGATTTTTGAGAATTTTGGAGGACATTTCTGAGTTTATTTACTATTTTTAAAAATTCGAAAACATCTATTTTTGGCACTGTTCCATTTGAAAAATCACAAAAAAATATAAAAAACCCCCCTAAAAATTCTATAAAAATTAGGTTCTGTTTCTTGTGTGTTCTTTGATTTTCTAGCCAATTTTGGCTATTTTTCATTACTTTAAAACCCTAAAAATTCAAAAACACCTAAAAACTCATAAAAATTCTAATAAATGCATTAAAAATCCAAAAACAATAATTTTGGTACTCAAATTTTCCTTGTTTTTCCTATTTTACAGGAAAATTACCTCCAGGTCTTTTTAAGGTCCTTAGGTATTTTATTTAGGGACTTTAGGCTTGGCTGGACAGTACCCCTTGGTTTCCTTACTGTTTGATTTTTAGAAATTAAAATAAATATCAGAAAAATCCCAAAAATTCACCAAAAACATCAAAAAATATAAAACACACAAAAATATTTTTGTCTGAATTTTTGCTTGCTTCTTGATGCATTAAATAATTTGTTGAAGTGTGCTTGCTTTTGCTCTCCTTATTTTCTCTATATATTAAAAATTCCAAAAAAATTATAAAAATCATTAAAACCACTAAAAAATATTTTGCCTTTTATTTTACTCATTTTGACTACTTCGTAGGCCTTCGGCCAATCCGTGCTCCTTGTGTTCGACCCTGGGTGCTATACCAGGTTAATCTCATAGCAGGACCTCTCTTTTGTGCTTGATTGATTTTACGTGTTTCGAGTGGTCTGATTTTTCTTGATATACCTATCCTCTGAGATCCGGGTCGCAACGACCCTTGTCTTATTACCTTCACCCGGGTCTTCGAGATTTTTAGGTTATCACTCATCAAAAACACTAAAAGATGAAGTATGTCAAAGCAGTAGGCTTCGGCCTCTGTCTCGTTGTTTCTGACATCGTTATGACCTATTGATCACTCCAAATCCCTCTCTCGACGCTTCTCCACCCTATCATCACACACTCCTTCTCGATTTTGTAGGAATTGAGGCAATCAGATCTCCATTCCATTGCCTTCCTCGGAGGTATGTACGATGCTCCATCTTCACCCTTTTCTATTGACAATCAGGCTAAGAAGCTTCACCCTTGAGCCCTGAGTCCTCACGTGCAGGTTTCAAAGATTGAAGGCTTCATCTAGAGGCCAATATATCTAGGATGACCCCTCAAGTGTTGTGGATATTCCTTTGAGCTCTAGTCCCTACTAATAGGATTTTGACCCTTTTAGCACCTCCTTTAATGGTGAACTGCTCTGGCGATCTGGTAGACCATCTGAGTAGAGAATAAGATGGATGGAGGTACGAGTTGTAGTTGATTGATGAAGCAGCGACCCGATGTTCCTCATTGTTCTTATAACAACCTTTTTTGACATCCAATCAGGAGCCCACATTAGACATCACAGCCACCATGGATGAGTTTAATCCATCACCGTCAGATCTTGCTGTCTAATCTAGACCCCTCATCGGTGAAGGTGTACCAAGAGCCTAGGGAGCACCATGTGTTCAAGTGAGAAGATCAGCATCGTTAGATGTAGATGCCTCTTGGGTAAATTACAAGAGTCCCCCTACATTTTATACTAAATATTAAATCTTGTAAATATTTTTGTAATGTAATATTTTGTGGGAAAATTGCATCTGGGCCTAGGGAACTTGTGATATATGCATTTAGGTACAGACCACGTCACCTCATGTGGTCCCCCATGTGAGGTGCTTTTTTGGGTAAATTATATAAATGTTCGTGTAGTTTAAGGCTTTTTATGAAAAATATTTAAGGTTTCTAAATTATTCAAATAGGTTCATGTGAACTGTGGCATGTTTTTTGTGAATGTTCATCTTTATAAATATTTTTATTACTCTAAAAATTGTAGGAAACTTTAGGTACCTACTATTGAGCTTGATGATAGATATTTTTCACATGTCATTTCAATTAATTTTCCTATTTATTAAAATTACAAAAATACAAATTTTTGTTTTATCTAAATATTAAAATTCATAAAATTACAAAATCAACTCCAAAAAAATCCAAAAAATATATTACCTATATTATATTATATATTACCACATATCCAAAAACCATAGAAAAAATGCAAAATATAAAACTTTAAAATTGCAAAACCTAAAATACTTATAAAAATTGGAAAAATAAAGAAAATACAAAAATATATATTTCTATTTGTGAATTTTATATATATTATATATTATTTATTAGAAATAAAATTAAGTTAAATTTTAATTTCTTATAATTATTAAACCTAAAAAAGTTTGGATAAATAATCTATGCATTATTTTGTACATTTTAATAATTTAAAAATACATAAATTTTAGAAAGAACCTATTAAAATTACATGAATAGAGAAAAAATATAGAAATCACAAAATATTTTATTTTCTATATTCTGAATATATTTTTGTATATTTAAAATATAAAATCCTATATACAATATATTCTGTATATTACTTATTAATATATAATATCATTATCATTATATATATTATATTTTAAAAATGAAAAAGAAATTGAAGTTTGAAAAATTAAAAGAAAATAAAAATTATAATTATAAAAATATAAAACAATTATAAATCCATAAAAATTCACATAGAATTAAAAACCCATAAAAAGGGAAAAACTAAGAATATAAATAGTGATTGTTATTATTATAAATTACTATCAAATTACCTACCTACCTATCCATTTGCTCCCCGGAGTTCGATATGCTTCCGCTTGTCCACTATACATATTTTTAGAGTTAAATAAAATAATTTTTGACTCCACACATATTTTGCATTGCATATATATATATATATATATATATATATATATATATATATATTGTTATGGGTTGATTGTTGTTGATCATCACATTGATCAAATTTTGAGTGCTATGAGAGTGGCCGATAGAACTATTGACGGATCTGACTTGGCGAACATGGTAGGCCCTCCAAGACCGCATGTTAGGTACCTCAGTTTTTGCTTATCAACAAATGGCATCATTGCTGGTGAGCAATGCTTAGAATATCTTGCACATATTAGATATATTATTTCATATTTTTATTTCTTTTTATTTAAAAAATGATTTATATGTTCTGAACACTCTCTTTTGTCAACTTTTTTATGAGGGCCCACCAATTGAGGAGGACTTCTTAGTAGGACATTGAAGAATCTATGATTCATCACCTTTATTCTTTCATTTTGGCTAAAATCCTTGATAAAATACACGTAAATATACACTAATTCTCACTCATTAACATTCTAATCACATTTGTTAATTTATATATTTAACACTTATTTTATCCAAAAGAAAATAATAAAGAGAACAAGAAAAAGGAAAGAAAAGGAAGAATGTATATATGTAATATATATAGACTGATCCTAACCCCGAGACCAGCTCAATATTAACTTGGTCGACAAAATAAAGAAGTAGGGGGAGATAAGGGTCATAATTTATAAGAATATATAATACCATGATCACAAATGTACATTTACATATTTTTCACATTATAAATATTTCACATATTTTATTTATCATTCAAATCATATCAAATTAAAATATTTTCTTCACAAAAGATGTTTATAATAATATATATTAATTTATAAAATTATCAGAAAAATTATTTAACGGATATATAATTAATTATCGTGAGCCTAAAAGCTGACTTTTAAGGTTCATAACTAGTTATATAAAAGTCCAAATTGACCAAACTCACTTTTTAAACTTTGTTTTATAACTAATACCATTTATTAGAAATACTAAAAAAAATATTTGAATAAAAGGGGTGAGTTTTGGCATTTGAACCCCTTTGTCTATATGTATAATCTTCCATATTTTCTTATTAATTATTCTAAACTCCATTTAACTTAATTATTTTTCTAATGTTTTTATAAAAATTATTTTCTACAAAACATAACTTAAGATAAAATGCCAATAAATCTTGAAGCCACGATGTTGTGACCTTAATTTTTCGAACCTCATAAACTCGGCCATATGAACTCCGAATTGAGTGTACTCACTTTTGAAATTTGTTTTATAGAATTATCTATTAAATGAAACTAATTTCACTAAAATCGGAGTTAATGTGCAAAAAATAGGTTTTGGGACCTTATTTGTATAAAATGTAAAATGTATCTTAAGTTTATTTTAGTTAATATATGTCATTCATATACTTAACTAATATTTTATATTTTAATAAAAAAATAAAATTTTATTTATTTAACTATTTATTTAGATACTAATTTATTTATTTACTTGCTTAATTAATTCATTAATTATTTAATTGCTTGTTATTTATTTAATTTTTTTATTTTTCAATTAATATAATAATTTAATTATTAATTTATTTAATTATTTATTATTGACTTTAATTAGTTATTTATTTAGTTTATATTATTATTATTATCATTTCTATTTTCTCTTTCCTCCTGCGCACCTTCTTCCCCGCTTCCCTATGCATACCGCCTCCTCCATCCTCTCCTCCTCCGTCCTCCTCTAATCGCCGATCGTTAGGTCGGTATCCTAATGACAGTTGGTGACGCCACCACCTTGCTCGATCCCCAAGCCTCATCACCTATATAAATCCCTAGACACCCACCAACTCGAGGATTCGCCATTAACCATTTCCTTCTCTGAGAGCTCCGGTGAGAGTGGGCGAGGGTGACAAGCAGTGCTCCTTCGCCGTCAATGAGATCCACACTGCAGCGAGGTCCGTCTCCGTAGCGTATGTGCCAGCCTCTTTCTCTGTCATACATCGAGGCCACGATCGTGGAGCTCTTCATCGAGCTTCGATCCTAGGAACAATCTATCTTCGTCTCCCAGGTTAGTTTTTCTTCTCCTCTTCCTCCTCCATTCTCTCCCCAACCACTCCAATCATCTTTCTCCTCCTCCAGTTTCCTCTCTTATTTGATCCAAAACTCACCTAGAAATTGCATTCACCTTCAAATCTCTCAAATTCCCTATCTTCCTTCCATGCCTGACCACCCCGATCACACACAGTGATCGAAGGCCCAGAGCTTTTTCTCCACTTTTTTAATAAAAATAAAATAAAAATATTTTCTTACTTTCCACTATTTTTTATATTAAAATACCTTATTGTTTTCAATAAAATTACTTTTCAACTTTAAAACCCAAATAAAAATTACAAAACATTTTCTAAAATTACATAAACATTATAAAATACTTAAAACACCTAAAATATTTATAAAAAACAAAATCTAGAAATATAAATGTGTATATATTTACATAAATATATTAATCATAAAAACAATATAAAATTCATAAAAATCAAATAAAAAACCAGAAAGTTCCCTAAAAATAAATAGAAATTAGGAAAGATGTATATCTTAGATTTTCTATTATTTTACCTTAGTTTTAATAGTTTGCCTCACTGAGTTCGACATTCCTGTACTAAACACTGTACACATTAGTTAGGAGTATAAATAAAAAATTATTTTTTTTGTAAATTTTAACCGATCAATATAGAGACAATAATTTATTTTTTATATTACTCGATGGGTCTATATATCAGATATTTGCAGCCTCGCGAGGTGGAGGTTGACCCATTCTTAGCAGGTCGGTAGGATAGAACAAAAGAGAAGACTGAGGAGAAGAGTAGAGTAGAATAGCATTGGCTTAGTTTTAATATTAATTTTGGTGAGAGAGAGACATTATTATTGTAATAATGTAGGGACATACTCTCTTGGACACTTGAACATTGCAGGTCAATTTTACCAAGTGATTGTTCATTTGGGGACCTGTCGATTTTTATCAAGTTTTATTCACCTTATTTATTTTATTTCTCCTTATTTTTACACTTGTTTCACTTTGTTTCTCGTGATTTGAGTTTTATGCCCACTTTTCCTTTCACATCTTCGCTAATTGAGCTCTTTAGATTTTATGAGTGTGCTCGGTACTTAGTTTTACAACTTAATTGATTACATGTACCTATAGATCTCTACGCTTGGACTTAATCAAACTAAACTAGTGCTTCACGATAATAGTAATTCCTACTTATAGAGATTTCATCGATTGCATTTGCATGTAGTGTGATTTCAATTTCTAGTCTGCATCTCGCATGGAGTCTTCTTACTGAGCATACATCATTTTGACATGATGATGAGTCTTCTACCATCATGTTGACATACATTTCTTTTTTTACTATATCCCTTTATTTTTTTTCTTAGGTGATGAATCTCCATTTTATCACTTTTATTCCTTCATTTTTGACCTTTAAACCCTAGATAAATGCATATATATATCATTATTTTGCATAAATTAAATTTTATTATTTATTGTATAAATACTGTATAAAATATATTGTTCAAAGATAAAAAAAGAATAAATAAAAGGAAAGGAAATAAAATACCAAAGGTATTTGATGACCCTAAACCCTGAGACCTAGGCAACACGATAACTAGGTTGACAAGGAATAAATTACGGGGAGATAAGGGCCAACAATAAACTAAACTCTAATTCTTAAATGTCAATAATTCAGTTTTGGAACCCATGTTATTCTTTATAATTTATACCTGAAATAAAGAAACTTTGTACATAAATGTTGTAGATAAAAATACATATAAAATATAAAATTGATTTTGCACAAAAATAACACACAGTATGCTATTTATACTTAAAATAAAATTCCAAAATCCGAACTTCTCAGACCCAGATCTTCTCCATCTGAATTCAAAATGCACCAAAATCTATATGTATACAACTTTCAATAAGCTATTTAATAAAGTTAGTTTCATTCTGTTTGAAGTTAAGACGCAAAAGTTAGGTTTTGGACCCCTATTGTACAATATAACTGAATAAAATATTCATTTTATTTATTCTTTATATTTTCACTATTTTATATTTTTATAATTTTGTAGATATTATTTATATTTTATATACTTATTTAAAATATAATAAAATCATAAAGAAAACAAATAAAATAAAATAAAGCCCTAAAATATATAGATGAATGTATTATACATATACCTATATAATAAATAGTTATGTTTAATGAAGTGAACAAATAAACTTTGAAAATTAAAGTAAAAATATAGTTAAATGTATATAAATAATTTATAAATATATAAATTATGTATATAAAATAATAAAATACAAAATAAAAATTATAAATAAACTACACGGATCATATGCAAATATACCTATAAATAAACCTTCAAAAAGTAACTTAGAACAAATTAAGCCATAAAAATAAATAAAAATCACCATAAATACTACATAAAATAATAATATTTTTCATATTTTAATAAAAAATTAAATAAATCATTTACTATTTTATTCCTATTTATTTCTTCTTTTTATTTTCGTTTTTGTCCTCTTGCAGATGACGTGGCCCAATCAGGGCCCGTCATCCACTAACCTCGGTCAACTATCTAACAGAGGCTCTAAGTTGCATCAGACCCTATTTGACCCCACCTTCCTCGGATTATCATGCCCAATCCTTGCACCCATTCATATCGATCCCTTCTTGACTATTGATCCTTGACCCTCAGACATTCATGTCAAGATGATCTCTTAGTCGAGGTGTCATTGTATCGAGCACCACTCCTGGATAGACGCCATGCACTTAACATCTCTTATGTTATTACTTGATTATTTAATCACTTTTCCGCCATCCATACCCTATCCGCGAGCATCTCGAGTGTCCTGGAGATAGCAGGAACCTTGAGGAGGATTATGCAAGGTATTTGGTGTAGAATCAAGGTTAATCTGAGCTTCGCCACCATCACCACCACAAGCTCCTCTCCATGCCCGTACTGGTTAGTTGAACCCTCTTTTTCCCTATCTTTTCATTCCTTAGCATAGTGGTAGACTAGAGTAGAATTTTATTCCCTTATATTTTGTTTGTTCTTTTGAAAAATTCAAAAAATTGTCTCCTTGGAGATCCAACTCTACCTCATGTTTCTGAACACCTATACCAACCTCCGCCATCACAATCGCCTGCATTCCCTTTCCCTTTACTTGATCATCTCCCCATGCATATTCTCCCCCCTCCATTATCTCTCTCGTATCAAGTATCTTGCTCCTTCTCTCTGTCGCATCGTCGGAGAGCTCCACCTGCGTTCATCTATGCTCATCATGACCAGACATAACCCTCCAGACCTTTGTTTTGGCATACAAAACTTTCCTGCAGGTCTTTGACAGCCAAAGGATACTCCCGAATCAACTTTGATCTACAATATAGGCACATGGAGACCCCCTTCTTCGCCAACCTCTAAGAACCCCTCTAGCAGTTGTTTGAGCCATACAAGCCTTCCAGCCAATTTGGGATGCGTCTAGGCATCTCCTCGACCATTTTTCAGTGTGAGAAACCACCGAAGTAGCAAGGATCAGCTAATCGAATATGAGGGAAGACTTGATTCATCCCCATTTTTCCATACAACCTTGTAGTCATCTGATCAAGTGCCGCTGTTAGATAAAATAGCAACCCTCATATCCAAGGTGCCTCCACCGTCGGATCTCCGTGGGAGATCTAATCTTAGCCGTTGCAACCGAAGCGTCATCAGTCGTCCAGACTGTGCCACGTGGATAAGTGAAGCATCTGCGATGTTGGATCACGTAAGTGGAGGGTATTTTGCGCACACATCCTCTCACTTTTTATATTTTATTTTCTGTCCACAAAATATTTATCTATAGCATAGTTGTAAAATTTGCAGTTCAAACCTTATACTTCTCAACACATCACCTCACGTGCTCGTGTGTGTGAGATGACTAGGTATTTATGCCTAAGCCCCTAGGCTATTTATATTTCAATTTAGTCATTTATTTTGAATTAGTAGTGTATTATTTTCTGGAAAATTGCATTTGGCCCCTCTAGACTTTAGACTAATGTATTATTTTCTAGAAAGTTGCATCGGGCCCCTCTAGACTTTATATTCATTGTAAATATACCCCAACGGGAATTTCTATTAGATATTGTTGGAAAAATTGCAGATTTAGCCCTAAGGTTTTCTTTTATGTTCATCCAAGGTCTAGAAACTTTAAATATTTCCATAAATACTTCTACCAGTATAAATTTTCTTTTTGTGGATTTTGTGTTATTAAAAATAGCTTCAGGTCTAAATATTTGTAGTAAATTACTAAAATACATGATATATATATATATATATCACATATATTTGGTTAGCTATTTTAAGATTATTTTCTATTTATTAAAAATAAAAACTAAGCTATTAGTCCCTGTTTGCATTTAAAAATACAAAAAAAAATTATTAAAATGCTTTGAAAAATTACAAAAAAAATTTGTCTATTACTATATTCTAAGCATATAGACAAAAATCCCTAAAAATAGAAAAGAAAATTGCTTAAAATTAAAAAGCTCTAAAATACTCATAAAATTCTAAAAAATCTTTTAAAATTCCAAAAACACAGCTTTCTATCTCTGAATTTTGTTTACATTATTTGTTATGTATTAAAAATAGTTTTAGAAAATTTTGAGCTATTTTGATATTTTTAATTTCAAAAACAATTGTGATTATTTATCTTATTCACTGTTTTACCTTATTTATTCACTTAAAAATACAAAAAATAGTTTAAAAAAGGAATGATATAAAAAATAGAGAAAAACATCAAAAATCTAAGACATTTTATTTTGTGAATTTTGAGTATGTATAGGTATATTTAGAAAATAAAAAAACCATCTCTACGTATATAGTTATTTATTATTGTATTATCATTATTAAATATTATAAAATTTAAATAATCATAAAATATAAATGGAAAATAAAATTTATAAAATCAAAAATTGTAAAATAAAAAATTCAAATAAAAATTAAACCAATAAAAATTCAAAATACCTTAAAAACCCAAAATCAATTATGGTCTTCTTTTAGTTAATTTTTATTGTCTATTCTCCATTGTTCCATGAGTTCAACCCCTATTCTACTTGTCAGTTATACATATTATTATAGGGTATAATAAATTTTGACCCTTTGCTTGATTGATATATTTTGTTGTGTGGGTTAATTATTGATTAAACACGTTTGTTGAGAGGTCATCACAACAACTGAGTCCTTGCCTTGTGAGGCTCATTTTAGACCCCTCAATTTCTATGTTTATCATTGGGTTTAAATAAGATCCAAAAAAACGTAGGCATTTATTTTTGAAAAAGTGCTCCCAAAAGTTGAAAATACTACAATTAAAATACGTGGAATGTTAAATAAACTTTGATCCTAATTAAAGTACTTAATGGAGTTCATTGTATTGGGTTCATAAAGCCCACATTGTTTTCAGGTATATTCCAGACAGAGTGGGGTATGATAATAGGAAATAGAGCAAAAATTCTAGCCTGGACATTACCTTGTAATTGACTTGATTTACAAAGTATCGGTACTTCTATCAGTGTATGGTCAAGTAGATCTTAGTGTACTTGCATGCTAGTCTGAAGTATTGGGCATGGGGGAACTACGATAGTAGGTCCTTGTCTCATCATACCACGGTCAAGTACCCCGCAAGGGGGAATTAATGGTTTCACCTATGTGCTTCCTTCTCTATTCTTTGGTTGGGTAGTGGATCCAGATCAAATAGCAAGAATTCTCTTGAAAAGTACACGCTACATGTTACAAAGGAAGTGGGAAGTATATGACACTTGTCTGGTAGTACTCACTCCCCTACAGGGTTAGTCATTAAGGACTTGGCTAAAGATTGTCTGATTAACAATAAAACTAACAAGATAAAAATAGCCAAACTCTTACGGCTTCACTAGTGTTGAACTGGTGAATCCAATTACTTTGATATTTGTTTTGATCTAGTTAAGGTCAAAGATCATAATCTCGTGCACTTGCATCGTTTCTTTATACCTATTTTGCTATCCCCTTTCTACTTTACTCATTCGAGACTTCTCTCATTTTCTTCTCCTTTTATTTCTTTGTGAACCACTATGCTCTTATTCTTCATCTCATTCCTTTTATCTTCCAGATGTCGCATCCGGGATGGATTAGTCTAGAGCTCGAGGATGCCCACATTGATTCCCCGATGTCGATATCTCTAACAATTCGGGGAGATTCTAGAGATATCTATTTGGCTTTTGTGAACTTCTCTCAAGACTACCCACTTCTTCTATCTCAAACAGATTGGGAAAACTCTCTTCTTGAGTTATGTTCCTTTTGGATGGAGATTAATATCACTCCTTACAATTCTTCATCTTTAATAAAGTTCAGAATAAACCCTAATTCTGAGCTCTTCTCTACATCCGATGCTTGCTTTTAGATTGATCGAGGCATCTTTCCTATTGCAGACTAAGAACCTAATTTGAAGCCCGAGATGCAGTTAGCTTCGGAGATGGATCCACAAGGGTGTAGAAAAGGACCTCATCAACGAAATTCAAATCAGGGCACATATCAGATTGAAGTGAATAGACTAGTACTTGCATCGATTCATGCTATTCAACAACAGTTGACTGATCAAGCATTAACCCAAGTTGCATTCCAAGAAATGTTTAATGATCTGAGGAGAAGATCAGGGGAAATATAGACCTGAGGAGGAGGAGAGGAGGATTAGCATAGAGATGATGATGATGACCAGTATGTGGGAGGACCCTGTGGAGGAGGAGGAGATGCGAGGAGAGATCAACCAAAGTCAACTCTTAAATAAACCTACAAGACTAGCACTGGCCAGGTGACTAAGTGGATTCAAATTCCACTAATCCACAAACACTTCGAGCTGAAACCACAACTCTTGTCGCTTCTTCCTTCGTTTCATGAGAATGAAGAACCATACATCTATCTGCAAGAATCAGGGAACATTTCTACTCAATACTGATTACACACAAAAATAATACACAACAAACTTTTTATACTCAGAATAAAATTCCAAAACTCAAACTCCCCAGACCCATATCTTCTCCATATAAACTCAAACTTCACCAAAATGTAATTTTATATAACTTTTAATAAGCTTTTTAACAAAGGTGGTTTCATTCAATTAGGAGTTAAGATGTAATAGTTAGGTTTTGGACCCCTATTGTACATTATACCTAAATAAAAACATCCATTTTATTTATTCTTTATATTTTTCACTATTTTATTTTTTTATAATTTTTAAATATTATTTATAGTGTATATATATTTAGAATATAATAAACTCATGAAGAAAAAATAAAATAAAGTCCTAAAATACATAGATGAATGTACTGTACATATACCTATATCATAAATACTTATGTTTAATTCAGTTAACAAATAAACTCTGAAAATATAATAAAATATATTTTAGTGTATCTAAATAATTTATAGATATATAAAATATCTATATAAAATAATAAAATACAAAATAAAAATAATCTACATAAATCATATGTAAATATACCTATAAATAAAACTTTAAAAAGTAACTTAGAACAAATTAAGTCATAAAAATAAATAAAAATCACCATAAAATACTACATAAAGTACTTATATTTTTCATGTTTTAACCAAAAATTAAGTAAATCATTTACTATTTTATTCCTATTTACTTCTTCTTTTTATCTTCATTTTTGTCCTCTTACGGATGATGTGGCCCAATCAGGGCCCGTCGTCCGCGGACCTTGGTCAACTCTCTGACCGAGGCTCTTGCTTGCGTCAGACCCCGTTTGACCCTGTCTTCCTCAAATTATCATGCCCAATCCTTGCACCCATTCATATCGATCCCTCTTGACTTTTGATCCTTGACCCTCAGACTTTCATGCTAAGATGATATTTTAGTCGAGGCCGTAGTATCGAGCACCACTCCTGAGGAAGACACCTTGTACATAACATCTCTTCCATTATTCCTTGATTCTTTGATCCCTCTTTCACCATCCATACCCTAATTCGCGAGCATCTCTAGTGTTCTGCAGACAGCAAGAACCTTGAGGAGGATTCCACAAGGCATTTGGTGTAGAATCGGGGTTGATCCGAGCTTCACCACCTCCACCACCACAAGCTCCTCTCCACGCCAGTATAGGTCAGTTGAACCCTCTTTTTCCCTATATGTTTGTTCCTTGGCGTAGTAGTGGAGTAGAGTAGCCTTTGTTCCCTTAGGTTTTATTTGGTCTTTCGTAAAATCAAAAAATTATCTCGTTGGAGCTCCGGCTCTGCCTCCTATTTTTGATCACTTCAACAAACCTCCACCACCAAATCGCCTCCATTCCCTTTCCTTTTCCCTTTACCTACTCTTCACCCCACACATGTTAACACCCTGCCAGATCTCGCTCAGATCAGGCAGCTCGTTCTCCCTATTCGTCGCATTGCTGGAGAGTTCCACCCGCGTTCATCTACGTTCATCTAGACTTGACACAACCCCTGGATCTTTCTTTTGGCGCACGAAACTTTCCTGCTGGTCTTGGAGGGACAAAGTACCTCCCGAGTTGATTTTTATCTACGAGATATGCACATGGAGACCCTCTTCTTCACAGACCTCTAAGAACCGCTCTAGACATTCTTAGAGCCATTCGACCCTTCCATCCAGTTTGGGATGCATCTAGGCATCTCCTCGACCATTTTTCAGTGCCATAAACCATTGGAGTAGTGAGGATCAACCAATCAAAGCTCGAGGAAGACTCGATTCATCTCCATTCTTCGATCGAGCCTTGTAGTTGTTCGATCAAGTACCCGTGTTAGATAAAGCAGCAATTGTCAGATCTGAGGCGCCTCCACTGTCGGATCTCTCTGGGAGATCTAATCTTATTTGTTGCAGTCGAAGCATCATCGGTTGTCCAGACCACGCCACATGGATAGATGAAGCATCCACGATGTTGGATCATGTACGTTGAGGGTATTTTTGCGCACACATCCTCTTGATTTTTGTATTTTATTCAGTCCAGAAACATTTGTCTATAGAGTGATTATTTTTGTAAAATTTGTAGTTCCACCATTTACTTCTCAAATTTGCATTTAGGTCCAAGCCACATCACCTCACGTGCCCGTGCTAGGGTTTTTTATGCCTAAGCCCCTATGTTGTTTTTGCCTTATCCCCTAGGATTTTTTTATTTCAATTTAGTCCTTTCTTTTGAATTAATAGTGTATTATTTTTTGGAAAATTACATCTGGCCCCTCCAGACTTTATATTAGTTGCAAATATACTCCTCCAGGGATTTTTTTATTGGATATTTTTGGAAAAATTGCAGATTTGGCCCTAAGGTTTACTTTTATGTTCAGCTGAGGTCTAGAAACTTTAAATATTTCCATAAATACTTCTGCCAGTATGTATTTTCTTTTTGTAGATTTTATGTTATTAAAAATAGTTCAGGCCACTAAACAATTGTAGAAAATAACTATTATACATTACACACAGATATATATATATATATCACATGTATTTTTTCTTGGCTATTTTAAGATTATTTTCTTTTTATTATAACTCAAATTTTGCTATTTGTTCCTGTTAATCTAAAAATACATAAAAATTATTATACTTTTTTTGAAAAAAATACAAAACAAATTAGATTTTGTTTATTACTGTATTCTATGCCTATAGACAAAAAATCCCTAAAAATAGAAAAAGAAAACAACTAAAAATTTAAAAGCTCCAAAATCCTCATAAAATTCTAAAAAATATTTGAAAATCCAAAAATATTGCTTTCTCTCTCTAAATTTTCTTCACATTATTGATTCTATATTAAAAATAGTTTTGGGAAATTTTGTGCTATTTTGCTATTTTTGATTTCCAAAACAATTCTTATTATTTTTCCTTTTCATTGTTTTGCCTTATTTATCCAATTAAAAATACAAAAAAATATAAAAAAATAAAAATAGAAAAAACATATAAATTCCAAAAAATTATGAATTTTAAGCATGTATAGTTATATCTAGAAAATAAAAAATGCCATCACTACACATATAGTTATTTATTATTGTATTATCATTATTAAATATTATACAATTTAAAAAAATCACAAAATATAGAGATAAATAAAAATTACAAAATATATTATTTAAAATTTAAAATAAAAAATAAAAAAATAAATAATTAAAAACCCACAAAAATTCAAAATACCTTAAAAATGCAAAATCATTTATTGCCTTCTTTTAGCCAATTTTGATTGTCTATTTGCCATTGTTCCTTGAGTTCAACCCCTATTGTACTTGTCTACTATACATATTATTGTAGGGTATAATAAATTTTTACCCTTTGATTGATTGATTTATTTCTTGTGTGGGTTAATTGTTGATTAAACATGGTTGCTGAGAGGTCATCACAACAGCTAAGTCCTCATCATGTGAGGATTATTTGTACCCCTCGATTTCTCTTTTTATCATTAGGTTGAAAGAAAATCCAAAAAATCGTTAGGCATTTCTTTTTGAAAAATTTCTCAAAAAAGTTGAAAACCCAACAATTAAAATATGGGGACTACTAAATAAATTTTGATCCTAATTAAAATCCTTAATAGAATTCATTGTATTGGGTTCATAAAGCCCACATTGTTTTTAGGTACATTCCAAACAGAGTAGGGCATGATAATAGGAAATAGAGACAAAATTCCAGCATGCACACTACCTTATTATTGACTTGATTTGCAAAGTATTGGTGCTTCTATTGGTGTGTGGTCGAGTAGGTCTAAGTCTGCTTGCATGCTAGTCTGAAGTATTGGGCATAGGGGAACTATGACGACAAGCCCCTGTCTCATCGTGCAACGGTCAAGTACCCTGCAAGGGGGAACTAATGGTTGCACCTATCTGCTTCATTCTCTATTCTTTGGTTGAGTAGTAGATCCAGACCAATAGCAAGAATTCTCTTAAAAAGTACAGTCTACATGTTACAAAGGAAGTGTCAAGTATAGGACACTTGTCTGCTAGTACTCGCTCTCCTATAGGGTTAGCCACTAAGGACTTGCTAAGATCGTCCTATTAACAATAAAATTGTTAAGACAAAAATATCCAAACTCTTACATCTTCACTAGTATTAAGCTGGTGAATCCAATTGCTTTGAGGTTTGTTTCAATCTAGTTAAGGTCAAAGATCACAGTCTCGTGCACTTTCACCTTTTCTTTATACCTATGTTGTTATCCCCTTTCTACATTGCTCATTCGAGCCTTCTCTCATTTTCTTCTCCTTTTATTTCTTTGTGAATCACTATGCTCTTATTCTTCATCTCATTTCCTTTTATATTCTAGATGTTGCATCCGAGATGGATTAGTCTAGAGCCCGAGGATGCCCACATTGATTCCCCAATGTCGACATCTCTAATAATTCAGGGCAACTCTAGAGATATCGATTTGGACTTTGTGAACTGCTCTTAAGACTCTCCACTTCTTCTATCTTAAACATATTGGGAAAACTCTCTTCTGGAGTTATGTTCCTTTTAGATGGATACTGATAACACTCCTTGCACTTCTTTATCTTTAATAAAGTTCATAATTAACCCTAATTCTGAGCTCTTCTCTACATATGGTACTTTCTATCATATTGTTCGAGGCATCCTTCCTATTGTAGACTGAGAATCTGATTTGAATCTCGAGATGCAATTAGATTCATCGATAAATACACAAGGATGCGGGAAGGCACCTCATCAATCGAGTTCAAATAAGGGTACAGATCATAATGAAGTGAATAGATAGGTACTTGTATTGATTCATGCTATTCAACAACAGTTGACTGATCAAGCAATAGCCCAAGTCACCTTCCTAGTAATATTGAATGATTAGAGGAGAATATTAGAGGAAAGATAGTCCTAAGGAGGAGGAGAGGAGGATCAACATAGGGATGATTATGACCAGTATGTGGGAGGGCCCTATGGAGGAGGAGGGGATGTGAGGAGAGATCAACCAAAGCCAACTCTGAATCAGACCTACAAGCCTTGCGTTGGATAAGTGACTAAGTGGATTCATATTCCACCAATCCACAGACACTTCGAGCTGAAACCATTGCTCTTGTCGCTTATTCTGTCATTTCACGTGAACACCAATGAAGAACCATACATCAATCTACAGCTATTAGTCCACATTTGTGGTACTACCAATTACCCAACATTCTATTGGGTGTCGTCAAAATGACCGCCTTGATTATCTATATTGGATGAGGTATATGACATCCCATGTTAGAGATGCTTGCAATGCATGATAGTTCGGATCCGACAATCATTGTATCAATCCTCTCTCGCCTATTGATACTCAAACAATCCAAATAAATCATTAGTTAACCCACAATGGTATGCATATGTGATGAATACTCATTTCATCACCTTTATTCTTTCATTTTGGCCTTAAATCTCTAGCTAAGTACATGTATATATCATTAATTTGTGAAAATCAACACTCAATAATTCACTTAAATTATTGTGTAAAATATTGTATAAAATATGGCTTTTAATTCCAAAATAAAAGAATAAAAGAAAGAAAACAAAAATAATGAAGTGTCAAAGACATTGAGTGACCCTAGACCCCAAGACCTAGTCATAATGATGACTTCGACAAAGAATAAAGTAAGGGGAGATAGTATAGAAAAACTGTACAGAAAATACACAGAAACCCGCAATTCGTTTTGCCCAGTAATTGCATTTTGTAACCTAGTTTATTTTATTATTTTTATACCAAAAATCAATAAACCCTCATCATGAACATCGTACCTAAAAATACGAAGAAAAATACAAAATTGAATTTACTGAAAAATAATGCACGATGTGTTCGAGACATACAAAATAAAAAGCTGCAAAGAAATCTTTGCAAACCTATATTTTCTCCATACATATTTAAAATTGACAAACTCATCTTTATTGTTCATAAAATTAAATAAGCTATTTAATGAAGGTAGTTTCATTCAATTTGGATTTAAGATGCAAAAGTTGGGTTTTAGGCCATCATCGTGCAACATACATGTATTTTATATTCAATATATTTATTCTTTACATTTTTCACTTTCTTGTATTTTATAATTTTTTATATATTATTCAAAAACACATGTACTTAATTAAAATAAAATAAAATCATTAAAAATAAAATAAAAATAAATAATATACGTCCCTACATATGTATTGTATAATATAAAATACCTATAAGATTTATGTACATAAATAATTATGTAAATAAACTCAGACAAATACAATAAAAATACCTAAATATGTATTTAAATAAATTTAAAATCTATAAAAATACCAATATATAATAATAAAGTACAAAATACAAACTAAAAATAAAATATAGGAAATACAAGTATATTTACCTATATATACATGTAAATACAAAAATGTTACAATTAGCCTTGTAAAAACAAATAAAAGCAGGCATAAAATACTACTTTAAAATAAAAACATTTTTGTGTACTAACTAAAAATCAGTTAATTCATTTAATATTTTCTATATATTTCACAAATATTTTTTTGGATTTTTTTCTTGTTGTTCCACGTGGACCAACCAGGACTCTCCAAAAGTGATCTAGGTCAATTGTCCTTCTTCCTTCACTGCCCTTGTTAGATTTACGTGGCACCCATTTTTCACTTAATTTCCACGCTAACCCCACGCCTCACTTTCCCTCGAGCTCCATGCCAAGATCACCCATGGAGAGCTTCTAAGCCCCTCAGTTTTGCCCTAGGGTTCTTGGCTGGTGACAGGAGTCATAAGTTGTCATTCTACAGCGAGGAGGAGGCTTAGAAGAGGTCGATCCAGCCATCATCGGTACTCTGCTTGTGGCTCTAACTCTTCGGTTCTAGGACTGAATCGAGGCATGTTTCTTCCATTTCTAGGTAATCTTAAGCTGCATCTTTTATTTCCGCTCTTTAATTTTTGTGTTTAGCTCATAGATTTGGTTAATTTGATAATCCCCTTTTAAACTGGAGCTTGAGCTCCAGGCTAAAATCACCCATTCTCCGACATATCTCAACTTACCTTACATATCATCTCGTACCCCATCACTTTCTTCGTAGTTTGCACATCTTCTCAACCCAGGTCTTGCACGGACATGGCGAATCGAGGCTCGACCCTCCACCTATCATCGGAGCCCTACCGCCCTTCCACTCCCCTTGTCTTCTAGATTCACCAACTGATCAAGGAAGAAGCCCTCGAGCCACTAGATTTTTTAGTACAGGTCTCGTGCCTTGAAGACCCATCTGGAGCTGAGAGGAACTCCTGGAGCGGCTCTAGGATGTACGAGAAAAACCAAGCTCCAAATCCTCATCGCCAACACCTAGAGCTCATTGGATCTGACCTGTAGACAAAGTGTGCACCTGGAATCCATGGCCATCGTATGATCGAATATAGGACATTGGATGCCAGAGACAACGAAGATCGAAGATCAACGCTATCGTGTTCTTGGAAGTTCTTCCTAGGGCCTCGACCACTATCCAATCAAGAACACAACCAAGATATAATACGAGTCATCTATTCGAGTCAAAGAGGTATAAGAGTTGGAATGCCAAATTCTCCACGTGTCCTCTAGAGAACAGTGTGATGAAGGATCGTTAAGTAAGGTAATTTGCATGACCCCCTCTATACTTTTTATAACATTTAAAAAGTCCTATAAATATTCAAATTAGGCTTGACTATTGTGGAAAAATGAAAAGGAACACATGTATTAATTTGCCAGCTTATGTATTTTTAATAATGATTTTTAATTTTCTATAATAAGTTCTCATATTCCAACAATTATGCAAAAACAGGAGAAAGTGTATGATTTTATGCCCATTCACATTATGCATTTTATTTAGCATATTATTTGCATTTTCTATTCATTAAAATTTTAAAGGAGAATTTTTAATCCTGTTTAGTTCAAAAATACAAAAAAAATAAAACAAGCATTAAAAATTCCAAAAAATAGGTATTATTCATTACTATATTTTATCACTACATATTAAAAGGCAATAAAAATACAAAAAAACAAATAAATTATAAACTCTCTCTAACCCTAAAAACATTATAAAAAATTTCAAAATTGCCAAAAAAAGTTTTCTATCCTATTTTTTATATATACATATTACTACATATTAAAAATATTTTTGAGAATTTTTAGACCTACTTTATATTTTAAATCTTGAAACAATTAGCCTATTTATTTAATCCCTGATTTAGGATTTTTTCAGATTTAAAAATATTAAAAAAATTGCAAAAATCACTAAAAATAAAAAATAGAAGAAAATGTAAAAAACACATAAACATTTTATTTTATAATTTTTGACTATATATAGATATATTATTAAATATAATACCCTATATAGTATATATACATATATAGTTATATATACTTATTATTACTGATTATTATAAATACCATAAATATATTTTTTAAACCCTTTAAAAAATAAAATTTACTGTTTAAATTTATTTACTGCATTTAATATTGTATATATTATATCACAATATTATACATATTACATATATAAACTTATAATATATTAAAAATAAAATAAATTAAAAATCTAATTTTTTAAAAAGAAAATAGAAATCATTAACTAAAAAATTTAAAAAAACAAATAATTACTTTTCAAAAAAGGAAAATTAAATAAGTAAAAAACCCACAAAAACATTAAGTGCATAGTAGAGATCTACATTCATACATTATTCAGCAATAAATAATACCGCTACACCCATCTGTTCCCATTGTTCGACACCCTACACATACTTTACCACTATATACGTTTATTTGTAGGGTTTATAATAAAGTTTGACTCCATATTACATGTCATTGTTTGGCTATTCTATTGTGGGTTGATTGTTGAATTTATTCACCGAGCTTCGTGACGGTCACTTCAACGACTGTGGTCCCACCTTGTGAGACCACACGATTGCTCTGCATGAGTATTTCAAATGGCACCATTGGCGGGGAGCAATAGATGGGGTAGCATATTTAGTACATATTGTGCGCATTATTTTCCTTTTATTTTTCTCCTTATTGATAATTATTTATCTGTGTCTGACCATGTTTTCTTTTTTAACTTTCTTGTGATGGATCGCATGGCGATGATGAATTCCTAGGAGTTTGGCGCACCCGAGTTGTGAGGAGATTGTCTCATTCTCTTGTTGAGTCAATTGGAGAGAGCAAGGAAGAGAGATAGAGAGCGACGTGAAGAACAATCCTTTCATATTTTATTTTTATTTTGTGAGAGAGAATTTTATTTTTATTTATGTATTTTAATTTGTAATAATATAGTTCACTTGAATATTCACACTTCACTATTGTTGGCTTATGAGAACATAGTGAGGTGGCCCTCAGTCGCTAAAGTGACCAATCACGAGAGCTGACTAACTCAAACAATAATCAACCCACAACAAGTAATCAAATAATCCAGTTAATGCGGATCAAATTTTATTATAAAACCCTACAAACAAGTATGTATAGTGGACAAGTATGGTATGGTGTCGAACTTAGCGAACAAGAGGTGTAGCAAGTATTATTTATTGCTAAACAATATGCATATGTATGTATATACATGAACAAGATTCAATCAGTGTTTATTAGTTTTATATTAATTGATAATTTTTACATTTTTACATTTTTAGTTTAAATTTTATTATTTTTTTCTTTTTATATTTTCTGATTTTTATTTCCTTTTATTTTTAATATATAAAGAAGGTATATATATAAGTATATATTATATATATGTAATAGTGTAATATATATCAAACAAGGGATATTAAAATATATGTATAATATATAATAAAAAATAGAAAATATAGACAAGAATAGTCCTTTCTATTTTTTTAAGGATCAAAAATATATCAAGGGTATTTATAGTATTAAATAATAATAAGTATATATAATAGTTTATATTTATATATGAGCTATATAAAGTATAATATTTATAAATATAGATGTATATATATAGTCGAAAATTATTAAATAAAATATTTTTGTGTTTTTCAAATGTTTTTCTACTTTCTAATTTTTAGGGAATTTTTGCCATCTTTTTTATTTTTAAATAAGAAATAGGGCAAAAAGAAATATTTCAATATGCCAAATTGTTTGGAGATTAAAAATAGCATATGGTTCCAAAATTTCTCAAAACCAAATTTAACTTATAGTTTATATAAACATATGTAGCAAAAACTATTTTTTGGAATTTTCAAAAATATTTTGTAATTTTTTAGGGTTAGAAAGGGTTTGTTATTTTTTGAGTTTCTTTTGATATTTTTTGTGATTTTGGTCTATAGTGATAAAATAGGGTAATAAACAATAGATGATTTTTTGGGAATTTTAGGGAAAGGTTTTATAATTTTTGTATTTTTGAAGAAAATATGGAATAAAAGGTTCTCTTTTGTTTTTTAATAAACAGCAAATGCAAAGAAAATGCTAAATAAACTGCATAGTGTGAATAAACATCTAATGATGCACTTACATTTATTTTTGCAAAATTTTTGGAGCACGGGAGTTATTTTTAGAAAATGTAGAAATAAAATAAAAATACAATAACCGGTAATGTTATTTTTGCATATAAAATAATCATCAGAAGTAATATGCAAAATACCCAAAATTTTATGTCAGAATTCAATTTTTAAGTACTAAACAACAATTACAAAAGTTGGGGAGGTTATTGTTGAACGAGATTTTCTACGGGTTTAAAGTAATCCACACAAGGCGGGATCACAATGTCGTTGAGGCGACCCACAAAAAAATCCCAAATTCAAACAGCAATTAACCCACAACAATCAAATAAGGCAATGAGAGTAAATGTGGAGTTAAAATTTATTATAACTCTACAACAAAGATGTGTATATGTGCAAGTATGTGTAGAGGTCGAGCACAGGGAGCAAACAGGATAGATCAAGGCAATAATGCACAAAAATGATGCAAAATACCCAAAATGTTATGTCAGAATTCGATTTTTAAGTACAAAACAACAATTACAAAAGTTGGGGAGGTTATTGTTGAATGAGATTTTCTACGGGTTTAAAGTAATCCACACAAGGTGGGATCACAATGTCACTAAGGCGACCCGTAAAAAATCCCAAATTCAAACAACAATTAATCCACAACAATCAAATAAGGCAATGAGAGTAAATGTGGAGTTAAAATTTATTATAACTCTACAACAAAGATGTGTATAGGTACAAGTATGTGTAGAGGTCGAACACAAGGAGCAAACAGGATAGATCAAGGCAATAATGCACAAAAATGATGCAAAATACCCAAAATTTTATGTCAAAGTTTGATTTTTAAGTACTAAACAATAATTACAAAAGTTGGGGAGGTTATTGTTGAACGAGATTTTCTACGGGTTTAAAGTAATCCACACAAGTCGGGATCACAATGTCGCTAAGGCGACCTGCAAAAAAATCCCAAATTCAAACAACAATTAACCCACAACAATCAAATAAGGCAATGAGAGTAAATGTGGAGTCAAAATTTATTATAACTCTATAACAAAGATGTGTATAGGTGCAAGTATGTGTAGAAGTCGAACACAGGGAGCAAACAGGATAGATCAAGGCAATAATGCACAAAAATGAATGTGATGCTTTGTCTATAATATTTTTGTGGGTTTTAATTTTATATTTTTTTATTTGATTTTTGATTTTGTTTTTTATATTTTGATTTTTAATTTATTGATTTTGTATTTTCTTTTTGTATTTTTGTATTTTCTTATTCTTTTAATAAAGATATAATATATAAGGAATATAAATATATACACTAGAGATAAGAGAGACGTAAAAATAAGGAAAATACTCAAAATACAGGAAATAAAGTATTTTTGTGCTTTTTATATTTTTCTAGTATTTTTGTGATTTTTCTATATTTTCCGAATTTTTTTGGTATTTGTAAAGTCAAAAATACTAGTAAACAGTGAAACAAATTACTGGCCGAAATTGAAATGAGGATGAAAAATACCAACAGTGTCCAAAATTCCTCAAATTAATTTTAAAATAAAGATAATAGATCATAGAAAATACAGAGATAAAAAATGGTATTATTGGGATTTTTTAGAATTTTTAAGATTTTTATAAAGGTTTTTGGGGTTTTTAAATTTTGAGTTTTCTTTTGTAATTTTTAGTGATTTTTGGATTGAAGTTAAAACACACAGAAACACACAAAATATGATTTTTTTTTAATTTTTCAAAAATGTTTTCTAATTTTTATGTATTTTCTAATGCAAACAGTGTTGAAAATGCATATTTTGAATTTTATAAATATTAAAATGCACTAAAAATGCAAAATAAAAATATGTCGTGAAACTAGAATGCAACAATAGCTTATGATAATTTTTGTAGATTTTTTAGCAATTTATAGGTGCATGATAAATAAAGGCAACAAAAAGAAAATGCATTCCTAGCAGGGGTATTTTTGGAATTATGCAAAAGTTACGGGGCTAAGATGCAATTATCCCAGAAAATATATAATGTAGTAAAGAATATTCTAGACCAGTTAGAAATAAAAAACATCCAAGGCCTTTTCCGCAAAACTACCAAAGCGCACGTGACAAACATGTGAGTCAAGGCAGGATCAATATGCAATATTTGCAAAACATAAGGGCCTCTTAGAAATTATTCAAAAAATTATATAATTGAATCACAGTCTCTGTACTAGAAGCTAATGTCACAAATTACGGGCCCTTTCCTGCAAAATGCCCACCTCACGTGACAATCCACGTGAGGTGAACTGGCCACGGCTTCTTCGCAAATAATAACAGTCGAGAGGGCGATATGCAAATAACACAACAAAACTAAACTGCATATGAATGTTTAACTACTATAAAACAAAAGCAAAAAGGCGGGGGGTGTTGGACGCAAAATACCCCTCGCTGGGCGCGATCGGACGGTGGAGGTGATTTTACTTAACACGCGGCGGGTTCACGACGCGCGATACCCCTTCACGATCGAACGGTGGAGATTAGAAGATCCGGGCAGCGATCGACGGCAGAGGGCTGAAAGATCTGACGGTGGCTAGAGCTTCTGAGATCCAAGCTCGATCGGACAGCCGTGGAGTCCCCTGGAATAACAGGGAAGAACACGGCCCTAACCGAACTTCAATCGGTCGTATGGCACTGCTCTGACCGCTGTCCTCGCCACAGAAGTTCTCCAATGAAGCCTGGAAGTGTCCTCGGTCCGCCAATGGCGCCTGGCTCGACGAGCTCTGATGCTCCGCGGCTGAGTCGAAGAAGGAATGGGGGTCCAGGAACCTCACGTTTTCAAAATCAACCCCCCAAAGGGGGTCCTCTGATTCCTGCAACCTACAGAAATGGTCAAGGGAGGCGAGGGCAAAGTGCCTCGCCCCGCCTAGCGGCTGTCGAAGGTGGAGATTGACAGGGGAGAAGCTCACCGGAGCTAGCTCCGATGAGATGACGACGAAGGCGAGTTGATGGATCTCAGACGGAATGGAAAGCATGAAGGGGATGCTAAAGCTACTAGGAATAACAACTAAGCAAGAAAAATCAATAAAAATCTGAATCTCAAGGGCAAGATGCCCGAGATGGACCTCACAACCAGATGGTCGGAGATGGGAGTGGACACGCACCTCAGGGCCTCGCCGTACCTCCCTGGCTGCTAGAGACCTCCCTGTCACCAAGGTCAATCCGGAGCACGCCCCAGGGAGCCAAAGCCGAGGTCAAAAGGGGTTCAGGGGAAGAAGGAGGTGAAGAGTGCAGTTTTGAAAGAGTGATGAAGTGGGCGAGAAGAACGAGGTGGATCGAGCGTATCGTGGCTCCAAAAATCGATACAATCCGTGGGCGTATATCATGGGTGCGCGATCTTGTAAAGTCATGAAGGAGTCAACACAAGATAATGAAAGACGTGATCTCCAAAATTCGGGGAAAATGCCAAAAAAACATTTGTGACAAAGGCCAGACCTCGGTCAGAGAGTTGACCGAGGTCAACCAAGGAAGAAGTCTGGTTGGTCCACGTGGACCAACAAGAAAAAACCATGGTAAAATAGTTGTAAATTCATTTTAAAGTAACAATTGAATTTATTAATTTTTAATTATGAAATAAAAAATGTTTATTATTTATAAATTATTTTATGGTGATTTTTATTTATTTTTATGAGGTATAATTATCAGTTACCTTTTTAGGCCTATATAGGTATATTTTTCCTAATATATTTTATTATTTTATTTTTATTTTGTACGTTTAATTTTATTTATTTTGTTTATTATTTTATAAATTTATAACTTGATTTTATATACTGAAATATATTTTTATTTTATTTTTATGATGTAATATGTACACTTAATAAAATAGAAGTGTTAATTATATAGGTATATGTACAGGTAGTATACCTATGTCTTCTATATACATGTGTTTTATTTTTGTATTTTCTTTAAGTTTTTTTTTGATTTTAATGTATTCATATATTATAAATATAATTTAAAAATTATAAAAATATAAAATTATAAAAAAAATGAATAATAAATAAAATGAATATTTTAATCTGTACGAGTATATGATAGGGGTCCAAAGCTCAACTTTCAAACCGTAGCTCCGCAAAATGCGAGACGACCTTCATTAAATAGCTTATTTGAAATTATATACAATTAAAGGTGAATTTGGTACATTTCAAGTTTTTATTTGAGAGATACAGGCATGGGAAGTTAGGATTTTGGAAACTTATTCAGATCATAAGTTTCTATCTGTACATTATTTTTGTGTGAAATCAATTTTGTATTTTTCTTTATTTAATTATCTACAACTTTTATGTGCAAAGTTTATTTATTTGAAGTATAAAAAGTGGAACCAAAAATAGGTCCCAAAATGTATACAGAATGAATTAAATAAATGGAATTTTTATTGTATTTTGGCCCTTATCTCCCCCTGCTTTATTCCTTGTCGACCTAATCATCGAGATGCCTAGGTCTCGGGGTTTCGGGTCATAAAATATTTGCAATATTTTATTATTTTTCTTTTCTTTTCTTTATTCTATAATTTTGGCTTTAAAGACCGCATTTTATGCACTATTTACACAATGATGCATGGATGATAAAATGCATGAATTAACACTATTTACACGCATTTACTAGGGTTTTTAAGGCCAAAATAATAGAATAAAGATGATGAAACGTAGCTTCATCATCCCCCTATACTTGCCTTCGCTAGTCCCTAGCAAACACTTATGCAATAAGTGCAGAAAAAATAAAACAAAGAAAAGAAAAAGAAGAAAATTGGATTTAGTTTAATTATTGAACTTGTCTTCACAAAATCAAAGTTTGGAGCTTAAGTCAGACCTTTAGAATTTTAGTGCGGGCAGAACCTTAATGAGAAACGGATTTGAAATCCAACAGCCTTCGAGAATCCCAAAACTCTACTCAAGTCTCCTCAGTAGCCAGGTCAGAAATATTTCAACTATACGCAAACCCTTATGAATATGAATCTGACTCGTCCAGTGTAAGTGATGGTGGCTCTCCCCAAGTGAAATGACAAAGCGACTGACTTCTCCAATATGACAACCCAATGATTCCCCAATCCAACAACTCATTCCTCTAAGAGCGAGGTATTCCCTTCTAAGTTCAAGTGGAAACCAGAACAAGAGGAGGGGGTGAAGAGAAGAATGGACGATAGCCAGTGTATCTACCTATCCTAGGATGCAAGACCAGTGTAGTCAAGTCATCCAGCTGCAGGCTCACATGTTTTGACTTTGAAGCTCAAGATTGATTTTTTAACCATACACATATGTACACTCCGGTAGGCATTTTTATTTTTGTACAGGCATGTCCACTTTTTTGGAGTTTTTGCTTTTTGCAATTTTTTTGAATACTATATACAACAGCATTTACATAAGGAGTTTTTCCTCTTGATCCAGTAGACTATCCCTCTTTTGAAGCTTTATCGCAACCCACAATCTCCTGTCCTTGAAACTCCATCATCACCAGATGGGTTGGGGTGCACTTCCCTCCCTAGAGGAGGACAAGTGTTTCCACCTGTGTGTGTCTCATACCAGTAAATCCAACCCCCTCACCACTCCAATTGAGTTGAGCCAAGTGAAAGGTGCAGGTGTCCAAGTTAGGTCATTATCAACAAGAGTCGTGTGTGTACTCCTAAATACTCTACTTAGGCAGTCAAGAATCCATTGAGACAAGTCTCGTGATCCTCAAAGAATTAAGTCAACTAGACCTGAAGTACCTCAATTCCAGCTCCTATAAGGTTCCTGTTATTAGGTAGATTTAAGGTCCAACCAAGCTCCAATCTTCGGATTTTACTTAGACTTGTTCAATTATCAAACTCAATCTGAAAAATGCGAATGCTATGCAAATGCTATGCAGAAAATATTTTTATGGTGCAATTTTCAAAGATTTTGAATTTTTTATGGTTTTTTTGAAAAGAATATGCATATGCAATTTTTTTATTTTTCAAAGAGATTTTTCAAATGTTTTTGGATTTTAATTTTGCAAATGTTTTTGAGATTTTTGAAAACAAAAGGTTTTGGCTAAAAATTAGGTGCAAATATTTACATGGGGATGCATCTTGTATTTACAAGAAGTAGGTTTTAAGAATTCACAAGGGTAAATGGTAAATTTTTGTAAATATATAGTGAATTTTGGTGAGATGTATGTATTCCTCAAACTTATTTAACAAAGGTTTTTCAAACAATTTTGAAAACTATAGTCCAAAATAATTTTTACAAACAGTTTTTACAAACATGTACACACATTTGAAAATCATTTTGCAAAGATTTTTCAAACAGTATATATAAATTTTTCACATATTTTGCAACCATTTTTTAAACCATTTGCAAATCATTTTTCAAACATTTTATTTCACACAAAGAAAATAATTTTACAATCAAAATGTTTTTACAAAGGTTGAAAACATGTAACAAAATGTTTTCCAAATAGTTTTCAAAAGATTTTTCATGAAGGTGTTCAAACTATTTTTCAAACATTTTGCAAAAAATATTTTTACCTGATTTATTAATCAATAGATACACAAAGAATTTGAGGAATAATCACATCTTTTTATTAAGGTTTTTAATGAATTTTATAAGTATAACTAGCCATAGTTATTAATAAAAATACGAAAGTACGAGTTATGGCCAAAGTATATACACAGTATATACGACCCCTCTATACTTATCTTGAGTTATGTCCTCATAGATCGAAGAGAAAAGAGAAGACATAACTCGTACTGAGTGTAGAAAAGTCTAAAGAATAAGGAACGAATAAATGAATGAACAAATGAGAAGCTGACCATCCCCCTATACTTAGGATCAAATAGTCCTAAGTATAGAAGGTTATATACAAAGCAGGGAGGGTCAAGGGTGGGAATGAACAGATCGTACTCAGACTGTCTCCCCCTATACTTAGGTAAGATATCTCTAAGTATAGACAGGAAGAGGAGACAGTGGAGAGGATCAAAGAATAGAATCAACTCGGGGTGTATGCCCCCCTATACTTAGGACGAAGTACGTCCTAAGTATAGAAGATTGTCAAAAAGGGGCAACACCTCTTTGATAGATAAAGAAGATAAAAGAGGAAAAGAAGAAAAGAAGAAAAGATATCAATAGATGGAAAAAGATAGAGAAGAATGTACGCATTACTCCCCCTATACTTAGGGTAAAAGAAGCCCTAAGTATAGGCAACAACAGGAGTGATAAGACAGAACGATGAATGAACACTCGGCTCGTCCACCCCCTATACTTAGGACAAAGTACATCCTAAGCAAGGCAAAAATGATGATGGGTGGATGAGCAATACGGGAGAGAGACAGAGATGAACAAAAGTGAATATACAACAGATATAAATACACAAATGGTCAAGAAGGTTGAAAGCGAACCTTCTTGCGGGACCGCTGAGGAATGGATCTAGTTTGGTGCAGGTCGACATCGGGGTCCATGGTGGATGGAAGCCGATTAGGGTCGACAGGGTGAAGGTCCTCAGTGGCCCTAGGGTGTGAAGGCACAGACGGTGTAGTAGAAGAAGTACGACTAGGTCTGGCCTTGGGAGTCTCGCTGATATCAAAATGGAATGGGATGAACTCATCCTCATCGGAAGAAGTGTAATTTGTATCGTCCTGTGAGGTCTCGTCTAGGTCAAAACCAAAAGGAACGAACTCATCGGTGGAAGTAGTCGAACTCTATTCGTCCTCAATAATCTCAACAGGATCATCTTTCTAATAAAAAGGTTCGAATTCCCAAATAAAAGCAACTAAATCAAATTCGGCCTTTATCTCATTAGTCTCTACGTGAACAGGAGCAAACTCATCGGTGAAAGAAGTCCAGTCATGTCTGCCCTATCTAGTCTCTGAATCTGCCCTCTTCTCAATGGTGTCGATCGTGTAAATCCCACGGATGTCATCAACACAACGCCAATCACAGGAAGCAGAAACTCCAAGGTCTATGCTTTCCGATCCTTCCTCCTTAGAGAGGAATTCTAGGGTCTCATCATCAGTCATAAAAAAGTCTCTCTAATATCCTCATATAGATCATAGTCCTCGGGTCAGCCAAGATAGGTGAAGTTGCATCAAGTGCGGGTCTCTGGTCAGCAGTCTGTGTGGTGATCAACACTTCGCTTTCATCAACAGGATGAAAGCTAATATCTCCTGATCCATAATCAATAACGACTCTCGCAGAGGCGAGGAATGGTCGTCCCAGGATGATTGGAGAGTGCTCCCCTGTGGAGGTCTCCATGGGCAATACGACAAATTCAACATTGTAGCTTGTGCCCTGAATTGAAATGATGGTGTTTTCAAGGATACCCTTCGTCCTCTTGATAGATCCATCAGCAAACTGTACGATCATCCTGGTCTTCTTGAGAGGCCCTAAGTGAAGATACTGTACCAGCGAGAAGGGTAATATGACAATCGAAGCACCGCCGTCGAGGAGAGTGTGATCACATGTATGGTCAGAGATAGTGCAGCTAATGAAAGGTGTGGCAGTGTTCTTTTTCCTAGGAATGGGACGGTGTGTGATGGTATGGGTAGTGGCCATGGTCAAAATATGACACTCAGATCTGCTCCTCCGCTTTCTCTTCTTGGGAAGAGGAGCAGATAATTAGGTCATGGCCTGCTAAAGTGGGGCACGGATAATCTCATGAATAGTATCCACCACTTCGGGTTCACTCAACATTTTTTTGAATTTTTGGACCTCCTCCATACAAGGGAGGAAGTCGGAATCATCATCGACACGAGGCATGCCCAGAGCAGTCTATATAGTGGCATCCTTGGGGTCAAAGGTGGGACAGGGTGTGAAAGGATGTGTGGTCAAAGGATCTGGCGAGTGAGCACTCTCCTCACAGTCCGACTCAAGAACACCATGGATCATAACTAGGGGTGGAGTGCTTGATCGACAGCAGAGAGAGGTCCTAGAAGAACTCATCGGGGCTGACCTTCAATTAAGCAGGGACGGGGATCCAGCACTCTGATGAAGACATGGAGGATTCTACCACGGTCGTGAAGGTATTCCGCGTCTGATGGAAGGGTTCAATGAAGGGGTCAATGGTCGGATGAACGGGACGGAGTAGCTTCGCCTACAGCTGCTCTGCTTGAGTAGTTGGGGGTTCAGATGGTGCTCCCCGCATGCACGAGTACTTACAATGGGTAGAGCACTCAAAGAAACAGCTCTGGTGGTTATTTATTGCATACAATGATAAGGGAAGTGTGGGGAAATGGAGCTAGAATCCCAGCGACTATGAAGGAGGGGAGTTTCAACCTTAATCTCGACCTAAGGGACGAATCTAAGGGGGATCAGACTGCATAGGAAGGTGATAGGTGAAGCGGGGTGTTGATCGAAATGAATGGAGATGGGTAACGAGGCTTCGACCAGCTGGTTGGAGCAGGTAGGCAGTGGTGGTGGCGAAATGAAGGACTGAATCGAAGCGATAAGTTGAGTGGATGGATATGATACATGAGGGTACTGACAAACTTAGCAAGGTCAGGCGGAGGTAGGAGTCGGGGTCGTGGCCTCAACCTCGCTGTAGCGGGCGGGGAGGCTGAACGTGGCGGAGCTCTCCAGCCATGTGGTCGAGCTGTGACTTCAAGCCACAAAGCTTCAATCCAAAGACACCTCTGGGTTGCTGTCATTCGGCTGAAGATAGCTAGGGGTGAAGGAAGGGGAAAAGCATGAACTGGCATTAGGAAGCGAAGGAAAGCTTATATAGTCAACTCTAGGAGCCAAGAAAGATCGAGCGATAGTACGCAACCCTAGGAAGATCCATGCCTTCCTTAGGATCCGGGAGGATCACAGATCGTAGGAGGAGCAACGGGCGAGAAATCTGGGAGAGGGGTGGCTAGAGTCGGGCTGGAAAATGGGGAGAAGGCGGTCCGACGAGAGGGATCCAGGTCTGACCTGGCTAGGAGGAGCCATTGACCGGAGGTCTGTTAGCAATGTGAGCCCCAGGCGAACCATTCCTACAATAAATTTTATTTTAATAAATAAATTATCAATGAAAGTTATTGATTATTTTCCGCTCCCTTTCTGAGATTGAATGAATGAATGCATCATAGGGTCCCTCTTTTCAATAAGGGTAATGTACCATGGCCAACTTGATGATCATACAACTGTTGATTCATTGAATGAATCATAGAGGCTGATGCTTGGATGAATATCTAAGGAGTTATATAGAGGACTCATCAAGCATCATCAAATGATTGTTAAGTGATGATCTCCAGCTTGAGTAGGAGATGGCAATCCTTTCTCAAATGGTTGATATCTGACTGACCTCGTGATGCAGGTCCTCTGCATGGGAATAGTGATTCGGAGGTGTCAGATTAGTTGAGTCAATGGGTTGACTTAACGAGATCGAGATAACCAAAGACCTATGCTGAATGTTGTCACAACAAAGGCATGCATCCTCTGACTAGAGACAGATGTGTTGCTATATGTCTGAGTATGTACATTTGGCAGACCAATAGGTTGATGACCTAACCAAGTTCTATACACCGGCGAGCTGGTGTGCATGTAAGGACATATGAGTAATACGATCTCTCAAAGGGATCATAAAGGTTCACTTATGAATCGGGAGACATGAGCTCACTCATGAGGTATTGGGACTGATCAAATTCCATGCACGGTCGTCATGCTTTAGAAGCATGACATGAATTTGAAGGTAAGATATATGCTTTGGGAAAGCATATGATCTATACCAATTCCCAGTGACCAAGATTGAGAAACTTAATGATCAAACCCCGAAGATGACAGTGTAAAAGTGATCTTTATCTTCATAATGATCATAGGTCTTCTAGTATGCAGGATGTACAGGTATTGGGAATACCTGAGGGTGATGTGATCATAAACGATTGTATAACCATGATGCTTCCATTCCGAGGGAGTGATGAAACGGGTTTGGATTTTAGTGACTCCTCTCATTAGAGAAGTAAACTAATCTTAGTCCATGTACTGGACATTAATCTGGATAAGATTCAGATGCAATGAGAAGATTAGGTCTACGGTCTTGATTTGATCAAGCATCTGTGGGAGGTCCATGGGATCTGGATTTGAGACATGATCTCAACATCCAAGACACTATACGTGGAACAATACAATCGCTCTGTCCTTATCTCCAAGTATCTGCGGAGAAATCGCATTATTCTTGAAGGGCTCGAGAATAATTCCATAAGATCTAAGCAATGAAGAAACAATGATTAAATGTGATTTACTCATCTTGATGTGTGTAGAAATTATCCAATATAATTAAATGTGATTTAATTATTATGGATAAGAATAATATGGGTAGAAATATCCAATTATTCACAATATATTATAAATGTGATTTATAATGTATTAGAGAGAGTTAATTATAATTTATATTTGTTGATTAATTATTATGTGTATTGGATATACATTGTGTAATTAATTGATAATGTAAATTATATATTGTTTTGGGTTGTGAATTTGATTCACAATTTTTCAATGGCAAGATTGCAATATTCTCAAAATTAATTGTGAATTATTTTTTAAGAATATATCACAACAAAATTGTTGGAAATAAATAATGAGAGATTTCTATGGAGATATGCAATCTCATGAAATCTCATGAGATTGCCTCCATATGGAATGGAATGGGTGGCACCTAATTCGTAATTGGAATGGGTGGCCGTCCACCTTGAATGTACATGGAGATGTAATCTCCATGTATATTCTCTCCTTATTTGGATAATGTAATTTAGGATTGATTTATATTTGATTTTATCAAATATATTTGATCTAAATTAAATCATAATTTGTTAGCTATTACCAACAACAATCTTGACCATTGGATTGGACATAAATCAATCTCATCCATTGATTTTATATGTCCCACGGATTGAGATCCATGGATCTCAAAATCCTATAAATAGAGAGGCATACCATGCTCTTAAGGGCTATGCAATATTGGGGCAAACTCTATCTCTTTCATTCTAATCACACGTCAACCCTCTCTCCCTCTTCTTGGTGGTCGTCCACCAAACCCTAAGAGGAGAGACTCGTCGTCGCCTTCGCCACCGCATCGCCACTTCGACGTTCTTCAGTTCTCTGTCTTCTTGGAGTTCTTCGCTCATGAAGAAGACGTTTTGATCTCATACGACGAGATCAGGAGCCAACCGTGCTTGGATCAACTTGTTGGATTGCGAGGATCACGCAGTTCATCCCCGCGCTCGCAAGCGACCTCTCCGACGATCGGACTTGAGACAGGAGGTCTCTTTTCTTAGAGACTCGATCAACCACGCTCCAAGAGGTATTCCTTTATACTTGTTGTGGTTATAGATGAAACGATTCGAGAATCGTTCTTGGATCATGTGGTTTCATCGCATGAAAATTTTTTAAATTCCGCTGCACAGAACAACTAGTACGACTAGTCGTTCTGCGTCGTATCCGATACGAAGATCACGCTTCCATGATGCGCTCGAGGATAATACCATATCCTTCAATTGGTATCAGAGCCTTAGGTCGACGGTTTCGAATATGCTTCGCAAATCTAGGATGACTTGGGTTTGTTAACGTCGCAAAAGTTTTTGTCGCATTTGTTTTTCGCAGATCTGTTTAGTGAATAAATTCCGCCATGTTTAAATCGTTTAAACATGAATTAATCACTCGTATTTTGTTCTCATTAAATAAGGAAACCATAGGATCTGAGTTTGCGTAATTCGGATTCCGTTTGCTCGAGATATGGTTGTTTTAATGAACATGTATGCACTGTTGCGGGAACTGCGAATCTTAACATGATTAAAGAGTTATTACTGTTTTGATCCGCCTTGAAATGCATGAAACATCACTTGAGTTCTGTCCTAAATCAAGTTAGCAATCTATGAAAATTGAGTTTGTCTAATTTGGATTTAAATTGATTGAGATATGTTAATTTTAGTGAATAGGGGTCACTGCTGAAATTACAATCCTAATCAAGAACCATGTGATTGTCAATTGGTGAAATTAATTGTTAATTTTCATGAAATAATTATGGAAAATATTTGTGAAATATTGGAAGATGATTATTTCCTTAATTGACTTGTCCTCAACCAATTAATTTATTAGATTTGATCTAGATCATAATTGAAACACAATCATCAAACTTGATGCTTGAATAGGATTGGGAATTTGTGTAGCAAATTTCATTATAATCAAAAATGTTTTGATTATTACTATATGGTATAATTTCGGTTGAAGAACCAATGATCATCTCAAGTACAAATTTATATATTTGGCATTATTCTTTCTTGAGGTAGATATGGTGTCTAGTCGGAGAGCATTGGGGTTGCGGGTTGCAACGTATGTGGTCCGTCCCACTCTCGTCGGTACTGGACATGACAGCGGGTAGGGACTCGATAATGCCGGAGAAAATCAAGGTGTATTTTCTAATTATTAAAATTCGAATTAATACATACTTTGAGATGTTACCATATATATTCAAGCAAAAATAATCAAGTTTGTTGATTGAATTGGATTGATTATTAATTTAATATGATTAAATTGATTATGTCCAATTGAGACACTCTATTATGAATAGAGTTGTTATTTCCCTTGAAAGAATTAATTATATGAATGTGATTCATGATAGTTAATTAAAATTTGAGTATGAGATGGAGGATCACATAAGTGACATCCATGGTCTCCCGTCAAGGCGAAGGGTTCCGTCGCTAGGGATTGCATGTGGGAGACTCCTGTCCGAAGTGACAGCTCATGTATGCAAGCGCATATGGATCGGGCTCGTCGCTTCTCGAAAGAGTAAGGACGTATGCGTAGTGACCCCAATATCGGATCCTCGTATTATTGGGGTGATATTAGATTGCGAATAGTGAGTTGTATTCATGTTGACAGTTGGTTCAATTAATGATGGGTCAACATCATCTTAGGGGTGGTGGGCCTGGGTATTAAAGACCGAATTGGGAAATGCAAGTTGGACTTGCAAGGCGGGATGTGTTCCCGCTTCTCTTTATTGGAGTCATAGATTCTCATATTATTGGGATATGACAAAGATAAGGAGGAGATCCCAGTTCTTGCTTGAGATATGATGGTAAGTACATCTCTTACTTTAAAAGTGATTAAGGGAATAAACTTTCAAGGTTGACAGAGCAAGAACATTTTGATTTAAAATGCCTTAGTCAAATATCGTAAATATGAATATATGATTATATGTTCTAATATAGTGCATTCTTAATTTCAGAAAATGAAGTCCTTGAACCCACTAAGCATGCTTCTTGAGGTCAATCAGTTGACCGGTCCAAATTACTCGGATTGGATCCGTAATTTGGAACTTGTTCTCTCTGCTGAGTGCATAAGTTATGTGCTCTCCGAGGACAAGCATGAAAGCCCTAAATCCAAGGAAGAAAAAGCATACAATGACAAGTATGATGAAGATCATGTCTTGACAAGATGCTATATCCTGGGTTCTCTCTCCAATGTTCTCCAAAAGCAACATGTGGAGATGAGTACATGCCAGGAGATAATGCAGAATCTGAAAGATATGTTTGATGACATTAACCGCACCCAGCATTACAATATTATGAAAGAGCTTGTTCGCTACAAGATGCAGGAAGGAACTTGGGTTCGAGAGAACGTACTCAAAATGTTTGGGTACTTGTCTGAACTGGAGACTCTTGGGGCCAACATGGATGCAGACATGCAAGCTGACTTCATTCTGATATCCTTGCCCAAGTCTTTCAATAATTTTGTGGTTTCATTCCACATGAACAAGTTGGACTTGTCGAACGATGGTCTTCTTGCTGCATTAAAATCTGTAGAAGATGTAATGAAGAAAGATGGTCCCGCTGGCAGTGCAATGGTTGTACAGGTCAGAGAGAAGCGCGGTCGGAAGCAAGGTTCTCGGAAGGGCCCAGCCCAGAAGAGAAAGAAGAAGAGTCAAGGCGTTGTCTCATCTTCTAATGCATCCACGCTGATAGCGTCGAAGAAATCCGACGCCTGTCACCACTGCAAAATGTCGGGGCACTGGAGGCGTAATTGCCCAGAATACCTGAAGTCGTCAGACAAAGGTAAAGCCCCAGCAGGTATGAAATCTACTTTCATCATTGAAACTAGCTTTCTCGTCGGACGAGAAGGAAGTTGGGTTGTAGATTATGGTGCTTCTGTTCATGTATGAAATTTGTTGCATTTGTTTCAGGAAACTAGAAGTCTTGAGGAAGGAGAGATAGTCATCTAGATGGGCTCTGATGCAAGTGTTGCAGCAGTCGCCGTCGGGACTTGTCGACTATCATTATTGATGACGCGAATATCGACGTGACTAAGGTAGAAAATAAATCACAATATCGTTGTCCTTAATCGATCAATTCGGTCAACGGAAAAATAATTAAAACCACTCAAAACAGATAGAAATCAATGAAGAAATGTAAGCGGTCTTCGCTATTCTTTTTACCTGGTATAGCGACCAGGGTCGAACACAAGGAGCACGATTTAAAAACTTATGCAGTCAAATTTCAGAGTTAATTTTTTAGTGGTTTTTGTATTTTGTATTTTTTTATTTTTAAAAGATGAACAATATTCACAAATGATAAAAAGCACACGCAACCTTTTTTTGTATTTTTCAAAATAACTAAAAATAAACAGAAAATTCAAGAGAAAATGTTTTTGTGTTTTACATGTTTTAAAATATTTTTGGTAATATTTTCGGCTTTTTCTGATGTTTTTGTGATTTTCTAAAAATGAGACAATGCAAAACAAAGAGACTATTCACAGTTAGGAGTATTTTTCAATTTTAAAATTCTTTAAGTACTCAAAAATCCTGGAGATTATTTTTAAGAGAAACTAGAAGACCATATCTACAATCAGAAAGTGAAACCACTATTTTTGGATTTTTCTAGAATTTTCTACAATTTTTATAAGATTTTTCGTATTTTACAATTTTTTGGAGTTTTATAAATGGAAAATGTGCAAAAATTGGTCAAAAATTAAATGACATAAAAATACACCTACATTAATTTTTTTTTTGAAATTTTTAAAGCAACTTTTCGTATTTTTATGGATTTTCAAAGTTCAGGAAGACAAAAAGTTACTGTTTTTGAATTTTTAAATATATTAAACGGCAATAAAATGCTATGAAAAAGTTATGCAATGTTAAGGCACATAGCAGGAGCTTACACAATTTTTCACAAAATTTTTGCAATGATAAAAACATTTATTCCAGTTGAAACAAACATGCAAAGTTCAAATCTGCAATACAAGGACTGAAGTGCAATTATTGAAAGTCTTTTGCATGAAATAGATAACAGAGATAAAATGAGAGGGAAAACTTGTACTTTACCCACTAAACATGTGCCAAGCATGTGATCTGGATTTGAAGCTCTCAGAAAGGTCTTTTTGCAATTCTCAAAACCTCTAGGAACGTACTTGTAATTTTACCAATCCTTTTTTATTATATCCCTAGGGTTCTCTTCTTGAGCCTTCGTTTCTTTTTCAAGATGAGAGAGGGGTGCCGCCGTCCATAAAAGAGGAGAGCTGGGGGCGCGCGTCGCTGGAACTGGGCGGACGCGCGGCGTGCTGGCGGAAGGAGGATGCTGCACGAGCGGGCTGGTAGTGCGGCGGAAGGATCGGTGGTGACGCGCCTGCGCGGAGCGCGGAGGGCTGTGGAGGTTGACAGCGGGGAAGGGCGCGGGGCGGAGCCCGCGCGTGGGGTCGCGGCTAGGCACGCCGGCGCCGCTGGCGTGGCAGGTGGTCGGCCGCCCGGTGGTCGCGCGGCAGGACGCGCACAGGAGGCGCGGGGGAGGATCGGTCCAGGCCGGCGGAAGGCGCAGGGGCGCCGCCGGTGGCGTGCGGGGGTGATGACCCGTCGTCCACCTGCGTTTATTTTTTTATTTTTTTTAAATTTTTTTCTTTTATACTATAAACTGCAGATAACCATTTTTTTATATTTTTTTGATATATGTAAGCAGAAAATGAAAGATGTTTTTAATTTTTTTTGTTGTCCTGCAAAACAAATGTTAGAGGCAAGAAGAAATATTCTCTTTATTTTTTTAGATTTTCCCTGCGAAAACAGAAGTGAGATAACAGGAAAAAATATTTTATTATTTTTTATACAAAAATAGGAACGATGAATGAGCGGATCTCGGTAATGCGGGAGAGGGATCCGAGACTCCGACCACCGTGCATGGTCGGAGGTGGAAGGTTGCGTGAGGTAGAAATAGAACGCGTGGAGATTGCGACGTGAGATGAAAAATCGGTGTCGGGCGAAAATGTATGGAGATTTTTTATGATCTAAATTCTAAAAACTACACCTACGCTAACATCTAAACCTAAAATTTACCTACGAGAAACGACAAGTAAAAGTGGATCTCACCTCGGGGTTTGGACACGCCATGATGGCCTCGACGAAGCTCAAGTCGCTGTCACCGACTGGATCGGAGGCTAGGACCCTCTTCAACAAGAAATCTCTCGGAAACCGGACTCCTCTCCGCCAAAGATCGATCAACTGAGAATGAGGGAGGAGGAGCCCATTAAAAAGAGAAAAAAATCAAAAATGGAAGATATTCACAAATGAGGAAAGTGTTTATTGGTTAATTAAATAAAATAATTGAATAAATAAAATAAATAATTAATTAAAAACGAATTTCGTAATTAATTAAAATAAATAAATTAAATAATTCCAAAAATCAATTAACCACCTTAATGGTGGCTATTTAAGGCACAAAATCAAATCTTCACATAAAACGTAAGTTATCAAATCAAATGAATTCAAATAAATCCAATAAATTAAATAATTACATATGATTTTCGTAATTAAATAAATTAAATTAATTAATGTGAGATAATTAATTTTTTTGGTAATTTTTATTTAGGGAAATTAATTGTATACATATATTATATACATATAATATAATGTACATATGTGCAAATAAGGAAATAATTTTTATAAAGGATTTTTTAATTTTTATTATTTTTTTAATTAATTTTTTTTAATGAAAACAATATTTACAATATATATTATGTATAAAAATAAATATAAATAAATATGTTCATCAAATATATAGGAAAACTGCACAAAACACCCCAGAAAACCGACTTTTTAACCGTAACTCCAAAAATAATGAAACCACAGCCATTTGAAAGATAATTCAATTTATAGTATGATGGAAGTGAGTTTGGTTCAATTTGAGCTTGTGTGGAGCCGGAATTGATGTTTCAATTATCACTTTGTGGCTTTTTCTGGGTGTAATTATTTGCAATATATACAATATTTTATTTTACAAATATTTTTATTATTTACAACACAATTTTATTTGCAACTTTTATTTACGAAAATAATTAGTTTGAGGTCACATTATGTACAGATAAAATAATGTAAGTTTTGTATAAATATACATGAAAAATATTTACAAGATATTTTTGATTTTTCTGACAAACGACCCTATCTCCCCCTACTTTATTCCTGGTCGATCAGGTCAAGTCTTGACCTTCTCTCGGGGTTTGGGTCAGTCTGTATTTATTGAATAACTACATCCTTTATTTTTATTTTCTTTTTCTTTTCTTCTTTATTCTTTTATTTATGTACAAAAAGTGTTAAAAATGCAATTTTAACAAATGCATGCAAAATGGTAAAATTATGAAATTAATGGGTATTTACATGTGTTTGACTAAGAAATTGAAGCTAAAATAAAAGAATAAAGGCGATGAATCGTGGATTCATCATTCCCCTATACTTTACCTTTGCTAGTCCCTTAGCAAACACTTATTTGAAAAGTAAGTGAAAACAAAAATAAAGAAAAGAAAAAGGAAAGAAGTTAGAATAATGTTGACTTTTAAGCTTATCTTCATAAAAATGTAGTCTGGAGCTCTGTCGGACCTTTGGATTATTAGTGTGTCGGAACCTTAATGGGATGTGGATTTAAAACTTAACAGCCTCTAAGTTCCACAAGACTCCTATTCAGGTCTCCTCAACAGTCAGATCAGAACAAGTCTACATACACAAATTCTTATGACTATGAAATCTTACTTGTACGGTGTAAGTGAATATAGCTCCTCATCTCAGAAGTAACAAAGAAACAGCCTCTATCAACAAGGTAACTCTAATCCCCCGGTCTAGCAACTCTTTCCTCGAGAAGCGGGGTATTCCCTTCTAAGTTCAAGTGCAACCGGCTCAGGAAGAGGGGGAATAAGAGGTATAGAATTTTGGGAGCTCAATCAGTGTAGCTAAGTCTCCCGCTGCAAGCTTCATGAGATGGAATCCATGAGTCTTTAAGCTTTTGCTTATTTGCACTATATACATACTCCGGTGGGATTATCATTTTCTATCAGACCCACCACTTTTTTGGAGTTCTTTTTGCTTTTTGCTTTTTTTTCTTTTTTTTTCTTTTTTTTTTCAAGTGCATCTGTATAACATATCTACATGGTGCAGCATATATATAAGAAATTTTCCTCTTGAGCCAGTAGACTATCCCTCTTTTGAAGCTTTATTGCAACCCACAACTTCTGTCTTTAGCCTTCATCACTACTAGACCAAGTTGAGACGTACTTCCTTCACTAGAAGAAGAAGAGAGGTTCCGCCTAGAAGTACTACCCTCATATGCTACCCCAAGCCAAAGGAAACTGCCTCCTCACCACCTCCTCCATGAAGAGCTACGTGTAAAGTGCATTGTCCAAGGTAAGCCACGGTCTGAAAGAATCATGCGTGTGTTGTTAAATATTCTACTTAGACTCATCAAGATGACATGTGAACATAGTCGTGTGGACCCAAAGAATTAAGTCACTAGGACCTGAAAAGTCTTAACTCCACATCTTATAAGGTTCCTCTGAAATTAAGTGGATTAAGGTCCAACTAAGCTCCATTCTTCAAATTTATTCAGACTTAGTTTAATTATCAAGACTATCCTGAAAAATGCACATGCCAATGCAAGAAAATATGTACAATGCATAGAGAAAACAAAATCTTTTTGTGAAACAATTTTCAAAATTTTGAAATTTTTATGGATTTTTGAAAAATGATGCACATGCAAAAGTTTTTTTTTGCAAATAGTTAGTAATATATACAAATATATACAAGAGATTTTTTTTTGGAATAAGATTCATATTTACACAAGAGTGAGTTGATTATTTTACAAGAATAGGATGCAAGAATTTACAACTTGAGTAATTTATACAGGTATATACACAGTTGGATTTTTTTAATTTTTATTTTATTCATTTTTTTTATTTTTTTTATTTTTTTTTTTTGTGATGCATATATTCCTCAAATTTATTTGAAAATAATTTTACAAATAATTTTCAAAACTATAGTCCAAAATAATTTTTCATACAATTTTACAATCATTTACAATCATTTGAAAATATTTTGCAAACATTTTTCAAACAGTATATATAAATTTTTCAAAATAAATTTTCAACCATTTTTCCAAGCATTTGCAAATAGTTTTACAAAAAAAAAAATTTTTTCACACAAAGAGAAAAAAATTTTTACAATCCACAATATTTTTACAAAGGTTGAAAATATTTTTCAAACATTTTTCAAATAGTTTTCAAAAGATTTTTCAAACAGATTTTCAAACTACTTTCAAAATATTTTTCAAAATATTTTAACCTGACTTATTAGCCAGTATGTACAAGGAAAATTTTGAGGAAATTTATGCATCTCTTTTTTTTAATATTTACACAGTATTTTAGCCATATTAAAAATATGAAAGTACGAGTTATGGCTAAAGTATATATACAATATATACGACACCCCCCTATACTTAGCTCGAACTATGTCCTCATAGTGATCAAAGAGCTGGAAAGAAAGACATAACTCGTGCCACGTATAGAAAAGTGAAAAGAATGGTATACTACAACGACGAATAAAAGAATAAAATCAATAGAAGTCGGTGATCCCCCTATACTTAGGATCAAGTAATCCTAAGTATAGCAGACTGTACACAAGGGGAAAACCGAGGGGTAGAATGTACTGGGTTTACCCCCCCCCCCCCCTATACTTAGGGTAAAATATCCCTAAGTATAGGCAGCAAAACAGAGGTAAAAAGAATCAAAGAATAATCACATGTCTGACACCCCCCTATACTTAGGGTAAAGTACACCCTAAGTATGGAATAATCATGAGATGGAGATGGGGTGTGAGACAGAAAGAATGTATGATATGGACATAATGATATAACCATATGTGATCAATGTTGAGGTGCCTCTCAACGAGCGCTAGAGTTTACGCCCCTAGCTGGGCGTAAATGCTAGGACAACGCCGTATCGAGGTTCAGGACGGCATCTGTCAGGCGAATACCGTACTGTTGTTGCAGTCTCGGTGGGAGAACAACAACGAGGTCAACCGAGTCAAGAGAGTAAATGATAACACCCAGATAAACAGTCAGGCGGGTGTTTGCTACTGGGTAAAGATATGTGCAGATGAAGTCAGGCTCCGGTAGCACAAAAGAAATTGTCGGCTCAAGATCTGTATGGAGTGAAAGGGCAGAACCGAAGAAGTCAAACGTGGAGAAAGAAGGATCAGTCAGTGAATCCTCCACGTCAATCACCGTCTCAAATAGATATGGAAGATCATGATCTGGAGACTCACTATAAAGGCAGATATCCGATGCATGGAATGTAGACAAATCAGTGAAATCATCGAATACCTCAAAGATCGGATCATCCTCGCGAGGGTCGTCGAGGAGAGAATCATCAAACTCATTATCAGAAATATCAAAATACTCGGTCTCGTGATCCGACAGATCGGATGCACTCCCAGAAATTGAAACCGAGTACACATGGTCCATGGCATCCTCCCGCAGATAACCCTCGGGGAGTAATGATGAATCATAAGGAAACTTGGGATCAATGCTGTCGAATATCATGTCCTCGAAAAATGTATCGACCTCATCAAAAGGGAGGACACATGGCTCAAGTACGGGACTATCAAGTTCTGTAAAATCCAAAATCGGTCCCTCATCAAACTCTCTATACTGAGATGAATCCAAATGTATCTTCGAATCTGAGAAGATCTCCTGAAGACAAGACACTGTATTAACTATGTATGGATACTGGAAAGAATCAGAGGATGGCTGAGATGTGGGTTCCTCCACTATCTCTTGGGATCCTAGCAGATCTAGAATCGACGAATCTTCTACGTGATAGAGCGGGACTGGCTCAAAATCTGACTGTAAATCTAATTGGTCCTCAACAAATGTCCAGTTTTGGGAACTCACAACAGTAGGCAACATATCCATCAAATGAGAAGTCGTAGCATCCATACCCTCGGATCTGTGTGTGCTATCAAGATCAGCATGGTGTGTCACACACTCAACAGTTGTCATCTCTCTGTCATGTGTTGTCCCAAATAAATCATCTGGTGTATATGCAAGGTCAGAAAGTGTATCCAAGATGGTCTCAACAAAATCCAAGTCGGGACAATGGTGTGAACCACTACACGAGGTAATGACATATGATATCTGCTCTGCGGTCCTCCCCCTCATGGCGATATGGATAAGGTCAGTCATCGAAAATCCATGATCTGGAAATCGCCTCACAAGTTCTCGTAACCTCAACCATGAATCTCTCAACGGCTTTTGGGGGTTAACAGAAAAATCACGAATACATGACCGCATCATCTCTGCTCTACACTGGGGGTAAAATTTCTTCAAAAATAATGATCGTAAATCTCCCCATGTAGTAATCTTCCTTCCCAATCGTCTATGCCAACTCTTGGCTCTACTCTGAAGTGTAAATGGGAAGGTAATCAGCATCATGTCCTCAGAAGTGATATCCAAATATGATCGTGATACACAAAAATCCTCAAATTCATCGATATGCAAATAAGGTTCCTCGTGCATTTCCCCAAAAAACTTAGGCAGTAGATCAATTAACTCTAAATCCAGAACAAAGGGTCTCAAGGTAGAAGCGGACTGGACTTCATGATCTGTGTACTCATCCAATGTCCTAGGATACAAGTCACCTAAAGCTCGCAACTGCCCCATTCGATTGCCTATGGGATGCACTCTCATCTCAGTAATGTGAACACCCATGTCTCGTATTTGGTCAATCTGGTCTTTGTGGGTGTCACTCACAGCACGTCCCAAATGGGAGGGTGGGTAGGGAGAAGAGGAGAAGTCGGATGGGGTTCCGACCTCTCGAGAGAGTGAACGTGAGTGATGGGCGTGAAATGAAGAAGCCGTAAAATTCGGCTGGAATGGAAAGTGGCCCATCGTGATGGGCAGCAACGAAGAGAGAGATAGAAGGGAGGGAGGGTGGTTTAGAGACAGAAGGTGACTGCTAATGATAGAGGAAGATGATTGTAACCGACTCACACCAAAGACATACAAAACACAAAGCAAACCCCCAGTTCACCAACTCAACACAAAGTGAAGACCGTGAGATTCAGTCCTTTATCTTTTCAATTTTAGAGTTAGGTGATCAACGAAAGTTGTACAAACACTTAGGAGGCTTGAATAGGATTTGGGCACTACTCCTTAGTGTGTACGCGAGCGAGTAAAAGCGCAAACAATGAGGGGATTGCTCTCCCAATACAATGAAGTGGTCAATTACGTTTAATTTTAGGGTCAAGTTCAATTAGCAGTCCCAATTTTTTTTTAATTTTTGATTTTCTTTTTTTTGGATATTTTCAAAAACAATGCCTAACGAGCTTTTCGATTTCCTCTTTGATTAATTTGAGTCCAAAAACAGGGGGAGGGATCGAGAAAGCCAATGCACGATCAAACACAATGATGCATGCAGAGATAGAAAATGCGTACCTTACTCCAGCACTCTACATGCAATATGATCCGCGCATAAAATTAAAGACAGAATATAAACTAACTATATGATGCACGAAGAAATCGGCCTTAGACAAGCAACTTCTATTGATCGTGAAGAACAATAGTTAGCTAACCGAATCGAGTCCGGAGTCCGATCTTGAGAGTCACTCGGTGCCCGCCACAACGGGTCCTGCCAGCGCTGTATGTGACTCCTCACGGCACGTGGTCTCAAATCCAATTAAACTAACTTTTTCAGTGAATTTTAGTAAGGTCCAATTACGTTCTATAGGAACAGATATTCTATTAGGTGTTGGGCCTTAGGAATTTTACGTCACAATCAACAAAAATCCTACGTCTAGGGGCCAAATCTACGCGAATCAAGATAGCAAGTTATGGCGTGAAATCAAAAACACGGAAAACAGCAGTGAGGTCCCCCAAGTGCACCGGCACTTGGCGAAACAGACCCCGAGAAAAGTCCAAGTCTACAAGTTTAGAGTCCTAAATTATTACAAGAATAATTGTTCTCTCAAATAAAAAAATTATCTTCTTCTCCTTCCTACTCTTCTTGTGCGGGTCCTCAAAAAGTAAACTCCAAATTGTCCACGCAGTACCTCGCACAAAAAATTAGAGAGAAAAGGTCAGAAAACAATTATAATATAGAGAGACAAAAATAGAAAAATGACTACAAAGCCGTGCTCCCCGGCAACGGTGCCATTCTGATGACGCGAATATCGACGCGACTAAGGTAGAAAATAAATCACAATGTCGTTGTCCTTAATCGATCGATTCGGTCAATGGAAAAATAATTAAAACCACTCAAAACAGATAGAAATCAATGAAGAAATGTAAGCGGTCTTCGCTATTCTTTTTACCTGGTATAGCGACCAGGGTCGAACACAAGGAGCACGATTTAAAAACTTATGCAGTCAAATTTCAGAGTTAATTTTTTAGTGGTTTTTGTATTTTGTATTTTTTTTATTTTTTAAAAGATGAACAATATTCACAAATGATAAAAAGCACACGTAACCTTTTTTTGTATTTTTCAAAATAACTAAAAATACATAGAAAATTCAAGAGAAAATGTTTTTGTGTTTTATATGTTTTAAAATATTTTTGGTAATTTTTTCGACTTTTTCTGATGTTTTTGTGATTTTCTAAAAATGAGACAATGCAAAACAAAGAGACTATTCACAGTTAGGAGTATTTTTCAATTTTAAAATTCTTTAAGTACTCAAAAATCCTGGAGATTATTTTTAAGAGAAACTAGAAGACCATATCTGCAATCAGAAAGTGAAACCACTATTTTTGGATTTTTCTAGAATTTTCTACAATTTTTATAAGATTTTTCGTATTTTACAATTTTTTGGAGTTTTATAAATGGAAAATGTGCAAAATTTGGTCAAAAATTAAATGACATAAAAATACACCTACATTAATTTTTTGAAATTTTTAAAGCAACTTTTCGTATTTTTATGGATTTTCAAAGTTCAGGAAGACAAAAAGTTACTGTTTTTGAATTTTTAAATATATTAAACGGTAATAAAATGCTATGAAAAAGTTATGCAATGTTAAGGCACATAGCAGGAGCTTACACAATTTTTCACAAAATTTTTGCAATGATAAAAACATTTATTCCAGTTGAAACAAACATGCAAAGTTCAAATCTGCAATACAAGGACTGAAGTGCAATTATTGAAAGTCTTTTGCATGAAATAGATAACAGAGATAAAATGAGAGGGAAAACTTGTACTTTACCCACTAAACATGTGCCAAGCATGTGATCTGGATTTGAAGCTCTCAGAAAGGTCTTTTTGCAATTCTCAAAACCTCTAGGAACGTACTTGTAATTTTACCAATCCTTTTTTATTATATCCCTAGGGTTCTCTTCTTGAGCCTTCGTTTCTTTTTCAAGATGGGAGAGGAGTGCCGCCGTCCATAAAAGAGGAGAGCTGGGGCGCGCGTCGCTGGAACTGGGCGGACGCGCAGCGTGCTGGCGGAAGGAGGATGCTGCGCGAGCGGGCTGGTAGTGCGGCGGAAGGATCGGTGGTGACGCGCCTGCGCGGAGCGCAGAGGGCTGTGGAGGTTGACGGCGGGGAAGGGCGCGGGGCGGAGCCCGCGCGTGGGGCCGCGGCTAGGCACGCCGGCGCCGCTGGCGTGGCAGGTGGTCGGCCGCCCGGTGGTCGCGCGGCAGGACGCGCACAGGAGGCGCGGGGGAGGATTGGTCCAGGCCGGCGGAAGGCGCAGGGGCGCCGCCGGTGGCGTGCGGGGGTGATGACCCGTCGTCCACCTGCGTTTATTTTTTTATTTTTTTTAAAATTTTTTTCTTTTATACTATAAACTGCAGATAACCATTTTTTTATATTTTTTTGATATATGTAAGCAGAAAATGAAAGATTTTTTTAATTTTTTTTGTTGTCCTGCAAAACAAATGTTAGAGGCAAGAAGAAATATTCTCTTTATTTTTTAGATTTTCCCTGCAAAAACAGAAGTGAGATAACAGGAAAAAATATTTTATTATTTTTTTATACAAAAATAGGAACGATGAATCAGCGGATCTCGGCAATGCGGGAGAGGGATCCGAGACTCCGACCACCGTGCGTGGTCGGAGGTGGAAGGTTGCGTGAGGTAGAAATAGAACGCGTGGAGATTGCGACGTGAGATGAAAAATCGGTGTCGGGCGAAAATGTATGGAGATTTTTTATGATCTAAATTCTAAAAACTATACCTACGCTAACATCTAAACCTACTATTTACCTACGAGAAACGACAAGTAAAAGTGGATCTCACCTCGGGGTTTGGACACGCCATGATGGCCTCGACGAAGCTCAAGTCGCTGTCACCGACTGGATCGGAGGCTAGGACCCTCTTCAACAAGAAATCTCTCGGAAACCGGACTCCTCTCCGCCAAAGATCGATCAACTGAGAATGAGGGAGGAGGAGCCCATTAAAAAGAGAAAAAAATCAAAAATGGAAGATATTCACAAATGAGGAAAGTGTTTATTGGTTAATTAAATAAAATAATTGAATAAATAAAATAAATAATTAATTAAAAACGAATTTCGTAATTAATTAAAATAAATAAATTAAATAATTCCAAAAATCAATTAACCACCTTAATGGTGGCTATTTAAGGCACAAAATCAAATCTTCACATAAAAGGTAAGTTATCAAATCAAATGAATTCAAATAAATCCAATAAATTAAATAATTACATATGATTTTCGTAATTAAATAAATTAAATTAATTAATGTGAGATAATTAATTTTTTTGGTAATTTTTATTTAGGGAAATTAATTGTATACATATATTATATACATATAATATAATGTACATATGTGCAAATAAGGAAATAATTTTTATAAAGGATTTTTTAATTTTTATTATTTTTTTTAATTAATTTTTTTTAATGAAAACAATATTTACAATATATATTATGTATAAAAATAAATATAAATAAATATGTTCATCAAATATATAGGAAAACTGCACAAAACACCCCAGAAAACCGGCTTTTTAACCGTAACTCCAAAAATAGTGAAACCACAGCCATTTGAAAGATAATTCAATTTATAGTATGATGGAAGTGAGTTTGGTTCAATTTGAGCTTGTGTGGAGCCGGAATTGATGTTTCAATTATCACTTTGTGGCTTTTTCTGGGTGTAATTATTTGCAATATATACAATATTTTATTTTACAAATATTTTTATTATTTACAACACAATTTTATTTACAACTTTTATTTACGAAAATAATTAGTTTGAGGTCACATTATGTACAGATAAAATAATGTAAGTTTTGTATAAATATACATGAAAAATATTTACAAGATATTTTTGATTTTTCTGACAAACGACCCTATCTCCCCCTACTTTATTCCTGGTCGATCAGGTCAAGTCTTGACCTTCTCTCGGGGTTTGGGTCAGTCTGTATTTATTGCATAACTACATCCTTTATTTTTCTTTTCTTTTTCTTTTCTTCTTTATTCTTTTATTTATGTACAAAAAGTGTTAAAAATGCAATTTTAACAAATGCATGCAAAATGGTAAAATTATGAAATTAATGGGTATTTACATGTGTTTGACTAAGAAATTGAAGCTAAAATAAAAGAATAAAGGCGATGAATCGTGGATTCATCAATTATCTAGTGGTAGAGTCCTAGTACTTAAAGAATGTCTTTATATACCTAAAGTTAAAAGGAATTTAATATCTGTATCTAAGCTAGTTAGAAATGGATATTCATTTCTTTTCTGTAATAAAATAGTCATAAATCATTATGATAAATATATTGCAGAGGGCATTTTAACTTCTAGTGGACTCTATGAATTGTGCATTGATGAGCATGTCATAAATGTTACAACCACTAATAAAACCCTAAAAGATCCAGGGAAAATATTTCGAATGAGATTTGGCATCAAAGGATTGGTCATTTATCTGTTGATAGGATCAATAGATTGATAAAGGATGGACCTTTAGATTTTCTATAGGTTCAATCTTTGCCTACCTGTGAACATTGTATTCGAGGTAAAATGACTAGGATGCCTTTCTGTAACAAGGTTACAAGATGCGAAGGTATTATTGACCTAATACATACCGATATATGTGGTCCCTTCAGTACTGCGACTCGAAATGGATATCGATACTATTTGATGTTTATTGATGACCATTAGCGATACGGGTTTGTCTTCCTATTACGTCATAAATCTGAAACCTTTGAAAAGTTCAAAGAGTTCAAGGCTTTGGTTGAGAACCAAACCGATAGGAAGATTAAACGGATTCGATATGATCGAGGCGGTGAGTACCTCTCAGATGAATCCAAGGAATATATTAAGGAGAATGGAATTGTCTCTAATCTCACTACTCCTGGAACTCTCCAACTTAATGGTGTTGCTGAAAGATGCAACAGGACCATCATGGATATGGTTCGTTCAATGACGAGCAAAGCACATTTACCTCTTAGTTTCTGGGGATACGCGGTAGAGACTGCAATATATATCCTGAATAAGATTCCTACCAAATCTGTGCTTAAGACTCCTCATGAGCTATGGTATGGAACCAAACCTAGTGTTAATCACTTGAGGGTTTGGGATTGCTTGGTCCATGCAAAGAACGTGGATGCAAGTAAGCTAGAATCTCGCACTTGTGAGTGTTACTTCATCGGGTATGTTAGAGATGGTATTGAATATCAACTCTATGACCTTGAGACCCAAAAGATTTTTGTTTCTAGAGATGTGAAATTTCTGGAGAATGATTTCTTTAAAAGTCAAGATAAAAATGAAGTAAAGGAACTCAATTCCCTGAGGATTCTGAGCTTCGTGGACCAGAAATTGAAGAGATAAATAAAGATGAAACACACATACCTCGTCGAAGGAGTTTGAGGGTGGTTGCACCACCTGAAAGGTATGGATTCCATGTGTCAAGTAAGACTGACATTGATCCTACTTCATTTGATGAACCACTCGCGGATCAAGACGTGGATAGATGGATGCTAGCAATGAAGTCAGAAATTGACTCCATGCATAAGAATGGGGTATGGACCCTAGAGGATCCACCTAAAGGGGTAAAACCCATTGGGTGTAAATGGATCTTCAGGAGAAAAAGGGGACCTGATGGAAAAGTAGAGACTTTCAAGGCACGGCTCGTAGCCAAAGGCTACACACAAAGAGAAGGCATCGATTACGATGAGACGTTCTCTCCTGTGGTTGTGCTTAAATCCATCAAGACACTGTACATGGAGCAGCCCCAGGGCTTCATAACTGAGGATGGTGAAGTATGCAAGCTGAAGAAATCCATCTATGGGCTCAAACAAGATTCTCGTGGCTGGAACATCAGATTTGACGAAATTATAAAGAGTTTTGATTTTGTGTGAATCCTGATGAACCTTGTGTATACAAGAATATTAGTGGGAGTGCCATTGTGTTCATCGTGCTTTACGTAGATGACATCCTTATCATTGGGAATGATACAGGGATGATGACCAGTGTGAAGATTGGCTATCCCATACCTTTGACATGAAAGATCTTGGAGAAGCCTCTTACATCTTAGGCCTGAAGTTGTTCAGAAACCGAGAAAAGAGGATTTTGGGATTGTCACAACATGGATACATTAAGAAGATTCTTGAATGATTCTGTATGGATAGTTCTAAGAAAGGATTCCTACCCTTATGATATGGCATCCACCTGTCTAAAGGAATGGCTCCTCAAACTGTTGAGGAAAAGAAAGCCATGGCTGGATGCCCTTATGCATCAGTTGTAGGAAGCTTAATGTATGCCAGGATGTGTACTAGGCTAGATATCTGCCATGTAGTGGGAGTGGTAAGTCGTTACCAATCCTGCTATGGAGAACAACACTGGAATGCAGTAAAGAACATATTCAAATATCTAAGACGGACATAAGATTACATCTTGGTCTATGGAGATGGTGATCTCCAAGTCTTGGGATATACAGATTCTGACTTCCAATCGGATGTAGATGATCGAAAGTCGACATCAGGGTTTGTATTCTTGTTGAATGGTGGTGCTGTGAGCTAGAGAAGCAAGAAGCATGACACTACTGTAGATTCAACAATAGAAGCCGAGTACATTGCCTCATCGGATGCTGCAAAGGAGGCAGTGTGGTTGCGCAAGTTCGTCCTGGAACTTGGCGTAGTTTCCTCTGATACTCCCATCTTGTTACTCTGCGATAACACGGGAGCCATTGCCCAGGTAAAGGAACCCAGATGGCATCAGAAGAGCAAGCACGTAGAAAGGAAATACCACATCATTCGGGAGGTAAAAAAGCGTGGTGACATCATCATCACCAAGGTGGCCTCTGTCGACAACGTTGTTGATCCTCTTACCAAACCTCTAACACAGAAGGTTTTCGACTAGCATGTAACGAGTATGGGTTTAAGGATTGTACCTAAATGGTTCGGAGGGCTAGTGGGAGATTGTTAGCAATGTGAGCCCCGGGTGAACCATTCCTACAATAAATGTTATTGTAATAAATAAATTAACAATGAAAGTTATTGATTAATTTTCACTCCCTTTCTGAGATTGAATGAATGAATGCACTATAGGGTCCCTCTGTACAATAAGGGTTATGTACCATGGCCAACTTGATGATCATACAGCTGTTGATTCATTGAATGAATCATAGAGGCTGATGCTTGGATGAATATCTAAGGAGCTAGATAGAGGACTCATCAAGCATCGTCAAATGATTGTTAAGTGATGATCTCCAGCCTGAGTAGGAGATGGAAATTCTTTCTCAAATGGATGATACCTGACTGACCTCGTGATGCAGGTCCTCTGCATGGGAATAGTGATTCGGAGGTGTCAGATTAGTTGAGTCAATGGGTTGACTTAACGAGATCGAGATAACCAAAGACCTATGTTGAATGTTGTCACAACATAGGCATGCATCCTCTGACCAGAGACAGATGTGTTGCTATATTTCTGAGTATGTACATTTGGCAGACCAATAGGTTGATGACCTAACCAAGGTCTATACACCGGCGAGCTGGTGTGCATGTAAGGACATATGAGTAATACAATCTCTCAAAGGGATCGTACAGGTTCACTTATGAACCGGGAAACATGAGCTCACTCATGAGGTATTGGGACTGATCAAATTCCATGCATAGTCATCATGCTTTGGAAGCATGACATGAATTTGAAGGTAAGATATATGCTTTGGGAAAGCATATGATCTATACCAATTCCCAGTGACCAAGATTGAGAATGATCAAACCTTGAAGGTGTAAAGTGATCTTTATCTTCAGAATGATCATAGGTCTTCCAGTATGCATGATGTACAGGTATTGGGAATACCTGAGGGTGATGTGATCATAAACGATTTTATAACCATGACGCTTCCATTCCGAGGGAGTGATGAAACAGGTTTGGATTTTAGTGACTCCTCTCATTAGAGAAGTAACCTAATCTTAGTCCATGTACTGGACATTGATCTAGATAAGATTCAGATGCAATGAGAAGATAAGGTCTATGGTCTTGATTTGATCAAGCATCTGTGGGAGGTCCATGGGATCTAAATTTGAGACATGATCTCAACATCCAAGTCACAATACGTGGAACAATACAATCGCCATGTCCTAGTCTGCAAGTATCTGCGGAGAAATCGCATTATTCTTGAAGGGTTCAAGAATAAATCCAGAAGATCTAAGCAATGAAGAAACAATGATTAAATGTGATTTAATCATCTTGATGTGTGTAGAAATTATCCAATATAAATAAATGTCATTTAATTATTATGGATAAGAATAATAGGGGTAGAAATATCTAATTATTCAGAATATATTATAAATGTGATTTATAATGTATTAGAGAGAGTTAATTATAATTTATATTTGTTGATTAATTATTATGTGTATTGGATACACATTGTGTAATTAATTGATAATGTAAATTATATATTGTTTTGGGTTGTGAATTTGATTCACAATTTTTCAATGGCAAGATTGCAATATTCTCAAAATTAATTGTGAATTATTTTTGAAGAATATATCACAACAAAATTGTTGGAAATAAATAATGAGAGATTTCTATGGAGATATGCAATCTCATGAAATCTCATGAGATTGCCTCCATATGGAATGGAATGAGCAGCACCCAATTCCTAATTGGAATGGGTGGTCGTCCACCTTGAATGTACATGGAGATGTAATGTCCATGTATATTCTCTCCTTATTTGGATGATGTAATTTAGTATTGATTTATATTTGATTTTGTCAAATATATTTGATCTAAATTAAATCATAATTTGTTGGCTTTTACCAACAACAATCTTGACCATTGGATTGGACATAAATCAATCTCATCCATTGATTTTATATGTCCCATGGATTGAGATCCATGGATCCCAAAACCCTATAAATAGAGAGGCATACCATGCTCTCAAGGGCTATGCAATATTGGAGCAAACTCTCTCTCTCTCTCATTGTAGTCACACGTCAACCCTCTCTCCCTCTTCTTGGTGGTCGTCCACCAAACCCTGAGAGGAGAGACTCGTCGTCGCCTTCTCCACCGCGCCGCCGCTTCGACGTTCTTGGGTTCTTCGTATTCTTGGAGTTCTTCACTCACTAAGAAGACGTTTGATCTCGTACGACGAGATCAGGAGCCAACTGTGCTTGGATCAACTTTTTGGATTGCAAGGATCATGCGGTTCATCCCCCACGCTAGCAAGCGACCTCTCCGAAGATCGGACTTGAGATAGGAGGTCTCTTTTCTTAGAGACTCGATCAACCACGCTCCAAGAGATATTCCTTTATACTTGTTGTGGTTATAGATGAAACGATTCAAGAATCATTCTTGGATCATGTAGATTCATCGCATGAAAATTTTTTAAATTCCGCTGCACAGAACAACTAGTACGACTAGTCGTTCTGCGTCGTATCCAATACGACGATCACGCTTCCGTGATGCACTTGAGGATAATACCATATCCTTCAAGGTCAACAAAATGCCTGGACCAATCAGAAAATTCAATTTTACAAAATACTTATAAATTCAATAAAAATAGTGAATGAATTTAAAATAAAAAGTGTATAAAATAAAAAATGTTTATTATTTTTCAAAATGTTTTTCTGTGATTTTTAATTGTTTTTATGAAAAATGAATTAGTGAATATATATTATATAGTATTATATACAGGTATATTGTACTTATGTTTTATGTACAATTATTTTCATTTCATTACTTTTATATAAATAACCCTATTTGAAAAGAGGGAATGTAATACATGCACAAATACCCTATTAGTTTTAGGAGCATAAAATAATGTTTATTTTATTTTTATAAATTATTTAAAGGTATATAATAAATATGGGATGTAATACATGCACATGTGTTTTGTACAATGAATGGAGGATTTTGTTTTATTTTTATTTCACTTTTCTGATTTTTTATTTTGTTTTTATATTATTTCTAGAAATATGGATAAGGGAATAATAATAATTTTATTATTTCTCAAAAATAATTATATATAACTATAGTAATATGCACAACACAAAGTAAACCCTATCTCTCTCTCTACTTATTGTATTTTTACGATCAGGTCGTGGCTTGACCTTCTCCTGGGGTTTGGGTCACTCCGTATTTATTCTAAACACACCATTCTTTTTCTTTTCCTTTATTCTTTTATTTTTGCACAAAATGCATGCTAATTATGCAATATTAATAGATGCATGCAGAATGCTAAGTTATTGTATTTACACATATTCACATGCTATTTTGCCAAGATAAATAGTTAAAATAAAAGAATAAATATTGATAATTAGGGATTCATGAGACATCGACCAACTTCTGACTATTAAGTGTTAGTCCACCAGAAAAGTGTTGCATGCATGACACGTCTTGGAGATATCGTGGTGGGGACACTTCTCTTAAATATCCCGGAACTTCTCTCACACCTCATGAATGGTCTCATGGGGTTGTTGCATAAAGTTGGATATCCGAGCTCACATTCGGTTGAGTCTTCCCATTGGATAGAATTTGTGAAGAAAGTCAGACTTCAGCTCCTCCATGTTGTCACCACCTTCTCGAGGTGGTTCACCTTATAGAGGAGCTTATCTTGCATGCTAAACGGGAAGGTGGTCATCTTTATCACTCCCAACAAAATGTTGGGATAGTGGGTCGTGGCGCCGATGCCGCTGAATTGTTGCAGGAAGATGTAAGGTTCCTCAATAGTATTGTCGTGAAATGAAGGAAGGAGAGACAAAAATGGTGGTTTCAACTCAAAATGGGTGTGAGCTATGGGGACATGAATCCACTTTGTATTATACCCTATCCAGGGTTATAGGTCTTCTTCAATGTGGGATTGGGTGTAAGGGGTATCTCTCCTTCTCCCCCTCCTTCTCCATGGACAAAAAAGTTCTCAAAGTTCTCCCAATTGCATTCCCCCTCCTCACGGGCTTCCCTTTCATATGTCTTCCTCCGCAGATCATTCAACGTCACCTGGAATGCAGTTTGAGATAAGGTCTGATTAGTCAACTATTGTTGGATCGCCTGCATGGATGCGAGAAGATGACTATTGACTTCAGCCTCTATAGTGTACTATTCATCCTAAAGAGTTTGTTGGGGTCCCTTTCCTATGCCACCGGCCATTTCTGGGTCTAAGTGTTGTGTTGGTTCTGGATCAGGTCTGGGATCTGTAATATCTAATGAATCCTGATCAGTATCTTGCTTAGTACTAGTAATTGAGATGAATCTCGAATTAAGGTAAATTCCATATTGTTACGAATGGAGCATAGGATACTGACTGAAATCATCTCCATCCACAAAGGATTGGTTCAAGGACATGAGTAATCCCGATTTATTTGGGCGAGGAAATCTGATTCGGGTTGTGAATCCATCCTGAACAATGGATTTATTGGATAAAGGTGAGGCTGAAGGAAGAGCGAATCAGAGATTCTATGGAGAAGTTCACAATATCCGAACCAACTACTTAGAGATCGCTCCGAGTTATTGGAGATGTAGGCAACACAGAATCGATATGGGTGTCGGCGGGGTTCCGACTAAGCCATATATGTGTCAACATCTCGGGAAGATCAAAAACGAGGTTGATTATGGAGGAAAGATTGCAAAATCAAACAAGAAATAAAAGGAATGTAAAATAAAAGAAGGTTCACAATGAGAAAAGGTCAAAGAGAATGAAAGAAAAGAAGGGGTGCAAAATAGTGCAATTGTGCGATGTTATTGATCTTGACCTAAATGAAAACTAAAATTCAAACCTCAAAACAATGGATTCACCAACGCAACCTGTGAAGCCGTGAAGGTCCAACAATTATCTTTGGGAGTTATAAATTGTTATTCAGGAAGTTATCTTTTAACAAGTCCTTAGAGAACTACTTCTATAGGAGTAAGAGTACTGCCGGAAAAGTATCTCATACTTGTCCTCCTCCTTTGTAACATGTAGTCTACACTTTTTAAGGTCCTTGTAACCCTTCTTGGATACCTAACATCCAAAGAATATTAGGAGGAAGCTGATAGGCGAAACCACTACTTCGGACCTCTCTCGCAACAGAATCACCCGTGAGCGTAAAAGGACCTACTTGGATGCAAGACGATGAGACAGACACCCCTGTGAAGGCATGGCCTAAGCTAGATACTTCAGACAAGGTTAATATTCTACACAAGGCAAGAATATCATCCATGACCAAGGCCTACTCATCCGCGTACGATAGAAGCACCATTACTTCAGATATCCAAGCGATACACAAAGCAGCCATATACTAGTTTTGGGATCTAATCCTTACGAATACACTCTCACTCGGGAAGGGGACCTTCCAATGATACCTGAAAACAAATGAACGCTTTACTCACCCAATGCAATGATTCCAATTAGTCAATTTTATTTTGGTCAAGTGTTTTTAATGGTCCTTTTTTTGTATTATCACTTGGTTTGAGTAAATTCAACACAAGCACCTAACTTTTTTTCATTAAATTCCTATTTGATCCAAAAACAGAGGGAGAGATGGAAAAGTAATGCAAGGCGACACTAAGATGGAAATCTCATCTAAGTACCTAAATGATGAACGCTCAATTAGAGGATTTATAGTGTGCTTCCCAGTGCTCTCCATGTGGGATGCAAAACATGAATTTATAATCCTATTCTATATGCCAATATGCACATAAAAATCATCCTAAGCAAGCAATTTCTACACGTGAAGAACCAAATGCTAGACACTCGAAAATGAGACCAAGGGTCCGGTCTTCGATTCCACTCGATGCCCATCATAGTGGGTCCTGCAAGCTATTTGTGACCCCTCTCGGCATGTAGTCTCAAGTCATAATGTTAATAATTACTTTAAACTAAGTCCAAACATGAAGACTATAGGTGCATGCAAGTATAGTTAGGTGTTTGGCCTAAAGATTAAGGCTCGTTCCACAAAATAAATGAAAATAAAGCAAAAATCACTAATCATGAGAAACAAAGTTAAGAAAAGCGCAAAAAGGAAGAAAAACACGATGAGCCCCATGTAGACAAACACTTGGAAATTGGGCTCGAGTTTCCAAAGTCCAATGTAATTGTATTATTACAAATTAATAGAGCAGAAATAAGATGTCTCTCTTACAAAAAGAAAATAAACTCTAGCTAGGCTACTCTCTCTCTCTTGCCTCTGGTTCTCTCCTATCGGATAGGTCAAAATAGCTGACTCTGTGTCCCAAGGCTGTGTAGAATCACCTAGGCAATCCTCCTTGGTCCATGGTCCCTCGCAAGAAGATAAAAAGAAGAGATGCCAAATAGTTCAAAATGGATAATCAAGTCAAAGGAAATAAATGCAAAAATGGCTAAGCAGTATAAAAGACAAAAACTACTCTACAAACCGATGCTCCCCGGCACCATTTGATGATCGCAAAAATCTAGAAGTCTAAAATGAGCCTCACAAGATGAGGACCACTCATTATGACGACTTTTCAACAATTGCATTCAAACAACAAACCCAAGCAGATAACTGAGCAATTAAGAGTTAGAGTTAAAATTTATTATTCCCTACTAAATATCTATAGTGACAATCAAGTAGGGGTCGAACACAGGGAACGAGGGTGTAGAGCACGAGATGAAAAATCTAAGCATAATCTGTCTCTCAAATACTTAGCCAAAGAAGGGCTTTGTGGGTTTTAGGTTTTTAAATTTTTATTTAATTTTAATTTTGTAAATGTTTTTGAAATTTTCATTTTAGAAAATAAAATAAAATAAAGAAAATGGGATCTCAAAAAGATAATAAAAATTAAGCTAATATATATAGAGATATACACAAGGAAAAATAGGGAAATATTAAGCCAAAAATTCAGGGAAATGGATTTTTATAATTTTTTGTGTTTCTCTACTATTTCTATGATCTTTTAGAATTTTTGCGAATTTTTAAGAATTTTAAATTGGAACAAAAGGTCAAAATAATGCAAAATAGATCAAACAAAAGTATTTTTGAGTTTAAAATTTAATACCATCAAAGAAAATCCCAAAACTAATTTTAATCAAAATATACCTCAAAATACAAAATCCAGAACAGAGAAACTATTTTTGGATGTTTTATGAGTTTTTGAGAATTTTTATAAGATTTTGAGTGTTTTGAGATTTTTAGGGTTTCTTTTTATATTTTTGTTTAATTTTTGGTCAGGTGATAAAGCAACACAAAATAGACGTGTACTAATTTTTATGGAAATTTTAAAAGATAGTTTAATATATATATATATATTGAAAAACGGGGAATAATAGCTCACAAAATGATTCTCAATAAATAGAAAATAAATTGAAAATACCCCATGAAAAATATATTAGATAGATATATGTATAGGGTTATGGAGTTTTTTGTGAATCAAATCTATTTTTAATTATGCAAATACATCAAAGAGAAAATGCATACCGGCAGGGTATTAATGAAAATATAATAAAGTTGTGTTTTGGTATGGGATAAAACAAGCAACTACAAGGGCATGCACGCAAAATATTCAACGAATAAAATATTCCCCAATGTGGGGAGGACCTAAGTGAAATATACAACAAGTCCAAGATCCTCCATGCAACTAATCCTCAAAATATTACACTACAGTTGTGAATTAAAGGACTGAAGATAAATATAAAAACTGCAAGGGTGTCGATACAAAATATGCAAACTCATGTGTATGGACACGTGAGCATGTGTGGCACGGATTATAATGCAATTAGCTAAAAGCTCGGGGCCTAAGTTTCAATAGCACACAAATGTTTACACATGTTCAAAAGAAAAGCTTGGACATAATAGAAATGCAAAAAGAAGGAGGGGCTCGTGTGAAATATACCCCTAATCGCATATTAGTCGACATTCATACTGATGCCACATCAATACCACTCAATCTGATCAACGAAGAGAGGCATGTAACACTTCATTTTGACTTCAGCGGCCCCGATTCTAGCCGGGTCGATGTTCTTGATCTGACGAGGGGGGGATGGCTGGACAAACGTGAAAGAACTCCATGCAGTCAATCTTCTATCTGTGATTTCCCCTTCCTTTGAGGTTCAATCACCACACTGATGGGTGCTTTAGGTTCCTAGAAGTGCTCCGCTCCTTAAGGACCCCTCAAAATGGGTCGAGGATCACCATAGAGTATCCGACGATGCTCGACACCTGGGCCTTCATTATTGACTCAAAATCCCTTGCAAATGGGATTTTTCTTGCTATCTCCTGTAGGGTTAGTGTCACAATACAAACAAAAGCTCAGGGGAGCTTATGGAGGTGGAATGGAGTGGTTAGGTGGCGGGGCGGAGCTCTCCGGTGAGCAATAGAGGAAGGAGAGCAGAACTCCAGATATGTGCAAGATCCGGGGGAATGGAGATGTGTGGGATGATGAGCAGATGAAGTGGGGGAGATGGATGTGATTTGTGTGCCAGAAGGTGTCGGTGTGAGTCGGAAATACACGGCGGATACAGAGCTTCGTTGATGATGAAGTTGGGATTTATAGAAAATAAAATGCAATCAAGCTTAACAGAAGACTAAATTAAATTGCAGCTACATTAAGGAATGAAAAGATGAAGGAAGTAAGCAGATTACCAGACAAGAGCCACTTGAAGTAGAGATTCGAGCGGAGATTGTGGGGGGATTTGGATCTCCTCAATTCGACACCAAATCAAACCTCTAAATAGCCATAGGGGATGTTGTTGTCACCAAGATTCGACTTAGGGCTTTGGTAGGGCTTCAATCGGTGGAAGAGGGATCAAGAATCAATAGAAGGTGGAGGAGGTGTTCATATACAAACGATGAGAGGGGGTAGTTGGCTTGATCAGAGTGTTCATTTATTGTTCCTTTGGTCGAGGAAACATCCTAACATGTTTGTCCAAAGATCAAGGCACAAGGTTGCAGAAGGAATCAATCCAAAAGTATGAAAGGTGCAACAAGGAAAAACCGAGGAAATTAGCGTCAACCTCTCTAACAGTGGTGGAACCAAGGAGGAAGGAGAGCTGACCGGTCGTCAACTCGGATCGGGCAAGGATTGGTCCACGTGGACCGCATAAGGAAAAAATGAAATTAAAAAGAGAACTTTATTCAAAATAAAATAATAATCAATTTTATTTGGAAAAACTCAAAATACAAAAAAATTGTTTATTGTTTTATGCAGTATTTAATGATAATTTTTATTATTTTTATGACTTTCTTTATTACAAGTTACTTTTTAGTATATATTTATAAGTATATTCATCAATGTTTTGAGTATTTTATTTTTATTGTATTTTCGATTTTATTATTTTATTTTCTTAATTTATACATTTATAACTTATTTTTATGCACAAAAATATATTTTTATTTGTATTTTCTGATATAATATTCACACTTAAATAAATGGGGATGTATATTATATGGGTATAAGTCCAGGTATTTCATCTATGTATTTTTACATATTATTTTATTTTTTGTTTTATTTATGGTTTTATTGTATTTTAAATATGTATATATATATATGTGTAAATAATATTTACAGAATTATAATATAAAATTGTCAAAATATAAAATTATAAAAATAATAAAGAATAAATAAAATGAACATTTTATATAGGTTCTTTCACATCTTAAATCCAAATAATATGAAACCATCTTCATTAAATAGCTTATTAAAAGTTATATACAATTAAAGTAATTTTGATACATTTTGAATTTTTATTTAGGAGATATGGGTCTGAGAAGTTGGAATTTTGGATTTTTATTTAGAGTATAAAAAGTACATTATATATTATTTTTGTATGAAATCAATTGTGTATTTTTATTTATATTTTCATTTACAACTTTCATGTACAAAGTTTCTTATTTGAGGTATAAAAGATGGAAAATAAAATGGGTCCTAAAATGCAATATTGACGAATAAAAGAATGGGAATTTCGTTGTATTAATGGCCCTTATCCCCCCCCCCCCACTTTATTCTTTGTTGATCAAATCAAATATTGACTTGAGGGTCATAAACTACCTTTGGCATTTTATTCTTTTTCTTTTCTTTTCTTTTCTTTTCTTTATTCTATATTTTGGCATTAAAAATTGTATTTTATATACAATAAATGGAATAATCAATGAATGTTAATTTGTACAAAATAGTGCTAATTACATGAATTAACTAGGATTTTTAAGGCCAAACTGACAGAATAAAGGTGATGAAATGGAGATTCATCAGATATACACCTGATAAAGATGTTAATTAATATTGACAGAGGACCATGTATACTATTAAATAGAGATTAATGTTTCTCAAGGGACTTTGGACAATGGAGTGCATGCATAGACCTTAGAGACTAATATACACTGGATTGGAAAAGGACGAATCTATTAAAATTTGTAGCATTGGAACATAAAATCTTGGATTTCATAAATTTCATAAAAATTAGCATTTTTTGATAAAAAGATTTGTCTTTATTTGTTGATCTCTTACAATATTATTAGTTGGCTTCTTTTACCCACTGATATTCTATTTTTTATGATCACTATTGATAACATGATCATTAAGGCATACATTAAATAATAATTTCCATGATCAATATGAATCAATGCATTACATATTAATAAAATTATAATAATGCATATCTGATTCGCCATATGAAGTATTGTAAAAATTACATGTATGCCCCTGTATTACCTGGACCTGTTAGTAAATTATGTTTAGTTTTCATTAATTGCCAATTGGTCCATGTAACTGTAGCACTTTTATTTCTTTTATTTTGTGCATATTAAATAGTTTTATTTCTCTAAAAAATGTAGGAAAGTTATTTTAAGTGCCTAATACCATGATCGTCTATGCCTAATTTTATTTTGACATTTTAACACATTTTCCTATTTTCTATAAATCTAAAATCATGCATTTTCTCTTTGTCTAAATATAAACTTTTGGTGAGCTTATATACGAGTTCACACCTAAGCTCTTGTACTAATAGTAGAGAGGAGGAATGGAGGACCACATACGCACATGCTGGGAGAGTCAATTCGCATCTCGAATCTTGATACTTTTGTTGTGGGTTTCATTAGCCGGTCGGATAAATTAATTCTATGATTTAATTGTTATTTGATTGCAATAAGGGAATTCGACTCGACTCCAATGACTTTGATCTAGACACCATTTCAGAATATGAAGAGGCACTCGTTGGGGGGCGTTTGGAAGATGAAAAGTTGTGCTATAAGTCTTCTTATACCCCCCATGGATGTCATTTTATCCATTCGAAAATATCTCTCACAATCTTTTGATTCTATTATTCCATCGCAACTGTGAACTGCAAATTCTTCTTCTTTCGACAGCACATATCTGATGTGCATTCGAGGATGATTTCGTCGGTGTGCGTGGACGACGATCATGTGTCGTATCTTGGGAGTGGACAACCAGTACCCTTTGCATTAGTATTATAGGGGTGATATCCTCTCTAAGGACAGTCCATAATGGGTGCTTCGGTGATCTCTAATCTAATATGTTTTCTATCATTTTTGTCGTAATTTATTTATTGCTTTGTCTTTCTTGGATCTCACCTTTAATGATGTAGAAATGATTTGATTGGTTTATGTGTGCATCGTGTAGAAGGACCTAAGTGCACTAACAGGAAATTTGAAGTCCTCTTAACAAAATATCATAAATATTTTACAGTGTTTTAAATATTAACAACATTATAAAAGGAATACAAAACGTGGGAGTAGCTTTATGCAATTACCACCAGGAGGCGTGTGATGAGACACGCGTGACGTGATCAAGTGGTTGACGTATGCCCACGTGATTCCACTTATGATGGACAGTAAGTCAGCAGAGGATGTCGATTTGCCTGTTTTGGGCGGCCCAGATTATATTTGGGTCGTGGCATTTATCCAACGGCTCTAGATATCAGAGGTAAGGAAGAAAAACTTAGCTATCCTCCTTCAATCGTTGATTACTCTCGATTCCAGTCACTTCTGACCTTCCAACTTGGTCTAGAAGCTGCTTGGGGACACTCCACACATGTAGGGCACTTAAGCCTAGTCCAAACCATGCTGAGAAGAGGTTTGGAGATCAATTTGTTCTTAGACACATGGGAGCTTAATCCTCCTTAACGTTCCAGGTGAACCTATAGGTCTTGGATCTTGCATAAAAGTCACAAAGGGCTCGATGCGGAAAATCCTCGACCCGAAATGAAGTTATTTTGCATGAGGTAGGGGCAGCGATCTTCGGTGAGCGACGGAGTTGGAGATCGAATTCACCAATTCTTGCAGAATCGAGCTTAATGGAGTAAGGGATTTTGCTAGAGAAGCATGGGGAAATGATACGGAGTGGTATACGGGTCAATACAGGGGTTAGATCACAGTGAATACATGGCTAGAGACTAGAGCTCCAACAAACTACGATTTCAAGTTACATTAAGTAATGAGAAATGAGGCTAAACTAAGTCTAACATGAGCTAAGAAACGATAATGCAATTAAACTAACCTAAACTAGCAGCTCAACATGGTTACCTGGAGCATAAGGAATGGTGAATGACTAGATCAACCTCTTAACCACCTTATCCTCACTGACAGGTCTGAGGATCTCTAGTTGCCACCAAGTGTTCAACCACATAAGTATCTTTTGGGGTTATAGTAGAATAAGAGGGATCAAAAAGTTAAAAATGGATAGAGATGTTTATTTATATACAGGTGGAGTGGTGATCTCGTGAGGAAGATGGTGTGAAGAGGATGATGGGTTGGTGGGAGCTAAGGACACGACGTGTAAAAGGGTTGAGGGGAGTGCAGGATGGTGGAGGTCTCGAGGGGGATGAAGTTTGGGGGACTTCTCATGCCCTGACAGAAGTCAGATCACTGGTTGGTATAGTTGACCCACAGGTCAACATTTGAAGAGCTCCCATTGGTATAGTTGACCAAGATGAGATAAAATAGAAATAAAACATTTCATTAATTCAATAACAAAAAGTAATTGATTTTATTAATTAAAACTTAAAACACAAAAATTATTGACAATTTAATAAACGATTTTCTATGATTTTTATTTATTTTTACAATATTATTTTTAGGTGTTAATTTTACATGTATAATTATAGGTATATATACCTATATTTCATGTATTCTATTGTTATTTTATATTATATTTATATATATTATAATATTTACATATTTATATATTTATAGGGGACCTTCAAATGAGATGGGGGCTCTTCTGAAATTATAAAGGCCATTGTGAATTTAGTAAAAACTCTAACAATTTTGTAAAATTACAAACTGTATATTGTAAAAAATGAATTTGGTAAAATAAAGAATCCAAATTTAAATTAAAATTTCCATACAATATAATAATAATTTCATAATTTTATTTCACTATACTTGTTGTGTTAATATTTCTTGTAGTATGTAAGAAACAAGAAATTGTAAAATATATTGGAATGATGCCTAAATTGAGGGTGACTCACCATATATATGGTGAGACCCCATTTCATTTGAAGTTTCTCCTATATTTATAATAAAATTAAATACATATTTACATATTTTATTGTATTTTATTATTTTATTTTTATGCATAAATAAATAAAGATGTATATTTATGATATGTGTAGTATACTTACACTTTTTAATGTATTATTTGTTTTAAAGTCATTTTATATGTTTTATTTAGGTTTATGATGTTAATACGTTTTTAAATAATATATACAATTACTTAAAAATATAATAAAAGTAAAAATATAAAGAATAAGTTATATTAATATTCTATACAGATACATAGCACAATAGTACCCTAGAAAGTCGGTTTTGTATCTTAACTCCATTTTTAATGAATTACTTAATTATCTATCAATTTAATTTGGAATACAATGGAGGCAAGTTTGGTTCAATTTGAGTTCATATGGAGAAGATAATGGTCTGTGAAGTTCGGTTTTTCATTTGTATGTACAAGTTGTACTGTGCATGATTTTTATTGGCCATTATTTTTGTAATTTTCTATATATATTAATATGTACAAGTTTCATATTGGAAATATTATTATTTGAGTTGTGTAATGTGAAGAATAAGCTAGAGAAAAAACAGCTATTTCTAGAGTGGAAATTAGGGTTTCTAAACAATATATTGGCCCTTATCTACCCATACTTTATTTCTATTCGACAAAATCAATATTGAATTGGTCTGTATTTAGGGTCATTTGATATATTTGATAATTCATTTATTTTTCTTTTCTTTATTATATAATTTTAGATTTAAATATAGATTATTATATGTACAAACTAATTATAGATGAATGCTGAGTGTCAATTTTTAGAAGTTAGTTGTATTTACAGGTGTTTTATATAGTATATTTAAAGATAAAATGGAAGAATAAAGGTAGATGAATAGCTATTCATCATGTGCTCTGATATGTAATTAGATTAAAGGTGGATAGGTCATGGAATTGGGATGAAGAACTGGAAAAAATCAATAGTTAATGATGATCAGACTGGGATTCAAACAGAGAGAATGTGCCGATCAAACTAGTCGAAAGTTTGAATGATCTTACTATTTGAAATCGAATGAAATCAAATGAAATCGTATGAAATCAAATGCGATTAAAATCTAGATCCAAATTAAAATTACATATTTTGAAAGGGTGGATCTCGAGGTGGTTTTTAAATGATATGGGAAAATCCTTAAGTTCATCATGGAAGAGTGAGGAACGCATCGTATGTGATCGAGAGCAACTAGTCTCACTAGTTGCTACAGGCAGCAGAATTTAAAATTTTTAATCCGACGAAACCACATGATCCTAGAACACTTCTCAGATCATTTCATCTAAACCACAAACAAGTATTAGGGTTACCTCTTGAAGCGTGGTTGTGATCGAGTCTCTAAATGAAGAGACCTCCTGTCTCAGGCCCGATCCGATGGAGGAGATGCTTATGAGCGCGTCGATGAAATGTGTGCTCCTTGCAATCCAAGTTGACGATCCAAGCGGCGAATCTCCTGATCTCATCACATGAGATCCAATGTCTTCTTCACGAACAAGGTGTACCGAAGGAGGCGAAGATTCATGAGCAAACAATCCAGCAGCATAACAGCGACGCTACGGCGATGGCGACTCTCTCTAGGGCTCCAAGGTGGACGGCCACTGTTGAGAAGGAATTTTCGGGTTTCAAATTATTTGATATGAAATGAATGTGCAGTAGTTGTTGTAACCCAAAGATCTTTCAACAAAAAATCATTTTTTTCTCAAGCCAAGTAATTACAAGAAAATGTAGCAAGAGAATTTTGCTATTTAATTTACCTGTATAGCAAACAGGATCGAACTCAAGGAGACTACAATTCCAGAGGGTTATTCAAATAATCAAGAGAAATCAACTAAAAGAAAAGGGAAACTCAAATGCTAATTATCCTGGTTTTTGTGTAATTTTTATCGTTTTATTTTTTAATTTTTTATTCCTCTTTTTATTTTCTAATTTTCAAATTTAATGATTTTTAGGTTTGCACATTTTTTATTTTCAAAAATATAATTAATTCTTTAAATAAAATGAATTATACATGAAAGAAATGAAACCCCTCTTTTTGGATTTTTCAAATATGGCAAACATTCTCAAAAATGTCCAAATAAACATTTTTAATGATTTTTACTATTTTTCTAATTTTTCAGATATTTTTAGGATTTTTAAAATGAATAAAATCATGGAACAATGCAAAAAGTGAGCAAAAAGGATTATTTTTCAATTTAAAAAATGTGAAATGAAATCAAAAATTTCAACAATAGTTTTTCTTAAAAGCTAGAGGAAATTATCTACAAACAGTAACATAAATCAGGTTTTTAAATTTTTCTACAATTTTATATGATTTTTAAAGAATTTTAGTATTTTGAAATTTTTTGGGTTTTGTAAATAATTAATGCGCAAAATTGGACAGAAAATAAAATGCAAAAAAATAAAACTAATCTAATTTTTTGGAATTTTTTCACAATATTTGAATTTTTATGAATTTTAAAATTCCAGGCAGAGAAAATGATGTGATTTTTAATTTTTTAATAATATCAAATGAAAATGAAATGCAATGAAAAATTTACGCAATCAAGATGCACGCAACATGAGTCTAACTTTATTTTTGAGAATTTTTTGGAATACCTATGCTATTTATTTCATGCAAAATAAGCAAGAAATCCAAGTCTGTAATACAAGGACTAAACTATAATTTCTGAAAAGATTTCTAGCAATATGTAACACAGAGATTAAGCAGGGAAGCTTTTTCAATTTTCACACAACATGCATCTATAGATCACATAATATTAATCAAATTGGATCAGTTTGCAAATAGAATAATATCCAAGGGCGTGAAGGCAATTTTACCCAAATAAAAATGTGTGATGGACATGATCTGGAACTGGCATGAACGTGTTGTAATATCAAATGAATCTGAGGGAGAATACCTAATTTTCCCAAAAATATTTATGCTTCAATTTGGAGGTAGAGGTCTTCTTTGCAATTTTAAAATGTCAGGGGGCTTGAATGCATTTTTCTATTTTCTATTATTCCCCCTAGTGTTCCTGGTTGTCCTTCATTTTTTCCATATCATCAAAAACAAAAGGGGTCATCCCCGCCCTGTCACGCGGGCGGAAGTGTGCTGCGATGGCGGCTATCGCGCCAGGAGGGGCGCTACATTGGTGGTGTTGGCGGCAGTCGGTGGTGGAAGAGGGATGATCGTGGGAGGATGGTTGCTCCAGAAGGACGGTGAAGATGGGAGATGGCGGTCTTTAAGATGATGGGCAGCATGCGCGAAGGGCAGCGGTTGCGTTGGTGAAGAGGGTCGACGATGAGGAGGTGCACGTGGATCTCCGCCACGGTCGAGGGAGGTGCTCCAGGTTGCAGTGGTTATGTGGGCTGGCGGCGAAGGTGGACGGTGTCGAGCCCAGGAAAACGTAGCCTCACTCCAGGAGGTTGTGGGTTGATCAAATTGAAATGACTGGGGAGGAGTCGTATTAATAGATAAAAGGATGGAGTTTGAATTTCAAAAATTTGAATGAAGATAAGAGATAAGAAAAATATGAAATGAGATAAATATAGAAAAGGAAATTAGTGTTAAAATTATTTAAATAATTAATTCTTTATTTATTTTTGTTACTTTATTAAATTAAATATTAAATGTTAATTCTTTTGGTGTGGTTATTTAAGGGAATTGATTATATACATATGGTACATTATATACTTAGTTAAAGAAGGAAATTAGTTTATTTTTTGTTTTAAAGTTTTTATTTTATTTTTATTCTTATTTTTATTTTTAAATAATTATTAGAAAATATTTACAATTATTTACGAGTACAATATGCACAAATAAATGGTAAATTGCATAAACACCCTAAAACCCGTCTTGCAAACCGTAACTCCAAAAATATGAAACCGTAGTCATCTTAAAGATAATTTAATTTAGAATACGATGGAGTGAATTGATTCAATTTGAGTTCATATGGAATGGAATTGATCTTTCAATTATCACATTATGTTTTTCCGGATGTGGTTACTTTTATTTTGTACATGATTTTATTTTGTAAACTTCTTATTCTTTAGGAAACATTATATTTACAACTTTTTGTTTTTGAAAATTATTTAATTTGATGTCAATTTCTGTACAAATAAAATAGTGTAATTTTTATACAAATATACACAGAATAGATGAGGAGTATTTACAAACCATAATTTTTTTTGGATTTTCTTGATTAAGGACCCTATGCTCCCCCTACTTTATTCACAGTCGATCAGGTCAAGTCCTTGACCTTCTCTTGGGATTCGGGTCAGCCTGTATCTATTACATATATACAGACTTTTTTCTTTTCTTTATTTTTTCCTTTCTTTCTTTCTTTATTTATTTTAAGTTAAATAATAATAAATGTACAATATTTACACACATATGCAAGTTAGTAAGAATATGAAGTTAGTATTATATACAGATGTTTTAAGAGAGATTTTAAGCTAAAATAAATGAACAAAGATGATGAAATGCATATTCATCAGCCACAATGAGAGAGAGATGCATGAAGAGATAGAGAGAGAATATGAAGTTGTAATTGTTGTGTAACTTGAAGAGCAAAGGGGTGTCTCTTCTTATATAGTATTTTAGAGTCCATGGGTCACAATTCATGGACTACACAAAATCAATGGATGGAATTGATTTGTGCTTCTTTCAACAGCCAAGATTTTGTTGTAAAATCACAACAACAATTAATTTAATTAGATCAAATATATATATATATATATATCAATACAAATTAACTCCAAATTAAATCAATCAAGCTTGGAGATAATGGGAAGCAAGATTGCCTCCTTCCATTAAGAGGGGGGGTGGCTACCCTTTCCTAATGGGATTGGTGGCCGTCCACCCTCCCTTAGTAGGAATGTGCAATCCTTCATGTAATCTCATGAGATTACATTATTCCCTGGAAATCTCCAATTTTTTAGAACAACACTTGTTGTAAATTATTCCACAAAAATAATTCATAATTATTTTATGAATATTACAATCATGCCATCGGAAATTTGTGAATCATATTCACAACCAAAATAAAATGTAAATTACATTTTCAATTAATCGTCCAATGTGAATCCAATTCACATCAACATTTAACTTACAAATATAAATTACAATAGCTCTCTCTTATATATTATAGATCACATTTAGAATATATGATTAATATGGATAGTTTTATCCACATTATTCATATCCATGATAATTAAATAACATTTAACCATCTTGGATCTCTATTCTCATGTGCCCAAATAATATAAATCACATTCACAATATTTACATCTTTGATAATTAATCACATTCAATTATTTAAGATAACTCTCCTTATAATATGAATCGAATTCATATTATTCATGATAATTAAATCACATTTAATTATCAATTTTCTTAATGCTCGGATACATATATCAACAATGGAATTATCCTTGAACTATTTCAAGGGCAATGCGCTTTCTCTGGGATACTTGGAGATAGAGAATGGCGATCAGTATGTTCCATTTATATGACTTGGATATTGAGATCAAATCCCAAATCCAGATATTGCAGGCCTCCTATAGATGTTTGATTAAATCAAAGCCGTAAATTCCAATCTTCTAATTGCATCTGAATCACATTCAGATTACTGTCCAACATTTGGACCAAGATTAGATTACTTCTCTATTGAGAGGAGTCACTAATTCGGACTTGTTTCATCACTCCCTTGGAATTGGAAGCGTCATGGTTAATAATCGTTTATGATCACATCACCCTTAAATATTCTTAATACCTGTACATCCTGCATACTGGAAGACCTAGAATAAACTCGAAGTATTAGATAAATTTTACATTGCCTACTTCAGGGTTTTATCATTAAGTTTCTTATTTGATCATTGGAAGTCAGTATCGATCATATAATTCCAAGCATATATCATACCTAGTATTGATCATATACTTTCCAAAAGCACATATCAAACCTACAAATACAGTCAAGCTTCCAAAGCGAGACGATCGTGCACGGAATTTGATTCTTCCCAATATCTCATGATGAGCTCATGTCTTCTGGTTCAGTAATGAACATGTTTGATCCCTTTGAGAGATCGTACTACTCATATGCCCTTGCATGCACACCAGCATGTTGATGTATAGACCTTGGTTAGGTCATCAACCTATTGGTCTGCCAAATGTACATACTCAGACATATAGTAACAAATCTGTCTTCGGTCAGAGGATACGTGCCTATATCGTGATAGTATACAACATAGGTCTTTTGTTATCACGATCTCGTTAGGTAAACTTTTTTACCTAACTTATATACACCTCCGAATCTTTATTCCTATGCATAGGACATGTATTAAGAGGTCGGTCAGATATCAGCCTTTAGAGAAAGGATTGCCATCTCCTTCTCTTAATAATCATTTGACGATGCTTGATGAGTCCTCAACTAGCTCTTTAGATATTCATCTAAGCATAAACCTCTATGATTCAATAATTGAATCAACAATTGTATGCTCATTAAGATGGCCATGTACATAACCTTAATTGTACTAAGGGGCATATTATGCAAAATAATTATTCTTCATTTCATATCGAGGAATGATATTTGCAACAACATTTAGTGGCTCATCGTGGGCTTGTACGTCCAACAGTTTTCGCCTCCACACGACGTATAAAAGGATGTGGAAACTCGCTCACGACGAAGCTTGGCTCGCTGGAAGGCTGGATCACGACTCCTCCTCCTTCCTCTGTCATGAACTTGATATCATGAGTGAATTAAGCTCGGGGGTTTGGTGGTTGAAGATGGATCTGCCTGAGAAGAAGAACCTAGAGAGGCTTTTATAGAGCGAAAAGAGGCCAAATTTGTAATGAAGTGGAGCACACGAGCTAAGGTTAATCGAGCGAGGAATTGTTCAGATGTGGATCATGATTATTAGGTTGTTAGCTGGGTGAAGAAATCAGGTGGATTGAGTTTGTTAACCTGGCATGAAAATCATGAGAAGAAGGAAGGTTTGAGCATCTATATCGAGTTAAGAAGGAGAGGAGGAGTTGACCGGCCCGATCAACAAAACGGGTTTGGCCAATTAGGGCCCATTCTATATAAGACAACCACTAGAAGACAAAATAATGATACTGATAATGATAATAAATAGAGATAATTAATAAATAAATATAAGGTGATTTATGTTAAAATGTTGTCAGCATAAAAACTGTTTATAAATTTCTAAACTAATTTATGGTGATTTTTAATCAATTAAATAAGTTAATTTAAATAGTTAAAATAATTAAATACATATATTTGCATATATAAAATACACATATAATTAGTATATGTATTTTAATTATTTATTTTACAAATATATGCCTTAATATATATTTTACTTATTCGGAAAATAATTTAACAATTATAAATGCATTTTTTATTTTAAGGGTTTATTTATTATGATTAATAAATCATGATATTTATAGTAGATGTACAATTTATCTATATACAATAGATAAATAGTTTTATTAGTGGTTTTTATATATTTTTTAAGTTTTAAATTTATTTTGTTATAAAACATGAAAAGAGTTTTAAATACATTATTTATTTATTTATTAGGATTTATTCAAAGGTATAACTAAATAGTGATATATACAAATATATGTACATTATAACTATAAAGTAATTATACTTATTTATTTTTTTACCCTTTTGCACTTTTTGTGTTTTTATTTGAATTTTATGTAATTAATATAAAATATGTACAAAACATCAAAAATATAGAGAAAATATCAAAAATAAAATATATGCATGTCATATACAGTTGTGTAGATACATAAACACCCCTAAAAAGTTGATTTCCGCATCTTAACTCCAAAATTTTCGAAATTATTCCATTTTAAAGATTTTTTTTAACATAATGAAAGTGGGTTTGGTCCATTTTGAGTTCATATGGAGAAGATATTGAGTTTTCAGTTCTAGTTTTACAGTTTTTTTGTGGCGTACCTTTTATTCTATACAAGGTTTATTTTTATAATTATTTTTATTAGTTAGAACAATTTCTATGCAAACATTATATGAAGAAAATATTTTATTTGAGATTGTTTTAATGATAAATAAAATAGTACAAGGTATACGCAACATGGATGAGATGAATATGCACATTGTGAACTTGGTTTTCTGAGATATTTAAAAGTTAAGGACCTTATATCCTCCTACTTTATTCCTTGTTGATTACGTCAATACTTGACCTACTCTCAGGGTCATGATCAGTCTATATCTATTACATATATGCCTCCTTATTTTCTCTCTTTTTCGTTTTTTTATTCATTTATTTTGGGTTAAACTAGTAAAAATAATAATTATACAATATTAATAGATGATGTTCATTTAATAATAAAATGAGAATGATATTTACATGTGTTTTGTAAAAGGATTTTAAGACAAAATAGATGAATAAAGATGATGAATTACTGATTCATTAGACTATATATCTCTTCGTCAAGTTTTTTGGTTTCTTGAGATATTTGCAAAAAATGCCATACATGAATAGAAGCACCCGAATCAACAAACCAATAGCCTTCTCGTCCTACGAGTAAGTTGGTTTCAACGATAAAAAATATATGTTTTACTTGATAGAGTTATACGTTTGCCATTTTCAAAGGACTTTAGATGTTCTAGATAGCTTTGCTTCCAATGTCATGGTTTTATGCAGTGGAGGAAGACATCCATCTTCCAAGATGTCAAATGTATCGGAGCATTAGAAGATTGACTAGTAGCTTGACCTTACATATTTTTCTTATAGACCGGTCTCTTATGAGATCCTTACTTCCTACCACACTTCCCTTTAACTTGTACAACCATTACACTATCAAAGGGATTTTCTTTTTTCATAATGTCACTAGTGAGATTTAGTTAAGAGGGAAATTCAACATTTGATAAATTTATTTTGTTGACATGTGTGGCCTACTGAAATTGTTGAATGACCTGGGGAGAGACATCATCATAAGTCAGTATGCATGTCTGCATCCATTTCAGCCTTGGGGATCTTCGGTTCAGAGATCTACCCAAATATTCTGGTCATATGTTTTGTAATTGAGGTGTCATCCTGCATCTTGTAACTAAGCATGTCTTTCAAAATATTTTAACGTCGAGTGTGGTTCACATCTGTTGCTACGCTTTTCTCGGGTTTTTAATTATTTGAATAATGAATAAGTCGTTGCAACCCAATCAAGCGTCAACAAACAAAAAATTATTTTTTTCTCTCAAGTTGAAATAATTACAAAGAATAATGTGGAGCACGAAAAATATTTTTGCTACTTATTTACTTGCAGACAAGATCGAACTTAGGGAGGCTACAAATCCTGAAGGTTATTCAAATAATCGACAAAAATTCAATTAAAAGAAAAAGGAATCTCAAAGGCTAAATACCTTGGTTTTTTATGAAAATTTTCCCTTTTTTAATTTTAATTTTTTTTCTAATTTTTAAATTTTTAATGATTTTAATTTTGTAATTTTTAAATTTTCCAATACGGAACAATATGTACAAGGGAAGAACCGCACAAACACTTTTTTGTATTTTTAATTACATCAGCTCAAAAAATCCAGAGAAAATATTTTTGGGTTTTAAAGGCTTTGAAATATTTTTGGAAATATTTTTAGAATTTTCAGATGTTTTAATATTTCTCTAAAAATGAAACAATGGCAAATCATTACTTGGTCTTTTCAATAGTCTCAACAAATAAGGTGAAAAGAGGATGGAGAGGGTCCTCGAGAGGCAGTGTTGACCTTCGTCTCTTTTCGGATTTCTCTTTGAATCTTCCTTTTTTTGCGTGGTCTCATGCTTTTCTCGATAGTTGTAAAAATCGGTAGGACGGTGCTATGCATTGCTTCTTTGACTAAAATGAAGTGCACAGTCTAGAGTAATTTGCAACCTAAAAATATTTAAGTGCCCAAAACTCTAAGAGACTATTTTTGTGTTAAAATATAGACAAATATCTACAAACAAGAGGTGAAATCATGATTTTTGGTTTTTTTAGAATTTTCTGTGATTTTTCTAAGATTTTTAATATTTTTCAATTTTTTTAGGTTTTGAAGAGAATTAATGCACGAAAATTTGAAAGGAATTAAAAGACAATAAAACAAACTAATCTAATTTTTTGGAATTTTTAGAGAAATATTCGAATTTTTAGGATTTTTCAAATTTCAAAAAGGGAAATATGACATGTTTTTTTACTTTTTATAATAACAAATGATGATAAAATGTAATGGAAAATTTATGCCAAAAATATACACACATCAGGAGCATGGCATGATTTTTGCACAAATTTATTGACCGACAAAAATACTTATTTCAAAGAAAAGATCATGCAAATTTAAAGTCTGGAAACACGGACCGAAATGTAAATACTAATGTATCTGCATTAAATATATAACAGATACAAAAAAGGCGAAGAATTTGCAATTTACCCACTAAAAATGTGTGATGCACGTGCTGAAGATGGTAGGGGCTTCCTTGCAATTAGCAGAATATCCAGGGGCGAAAATGTAATTTGGCCAAAATAAAAAATAATCCCTTAGGGTTCTGTCTCTATTCCTGTTCGTTCTCAAACCAAGGAAAAGGGCTCCCGTCCCTTGTTTCTCTCCTACAACGAGCAAGGAGGGTCCACGGCTGCGAGTGGACCTGGCACGTAGGAGCGGTCGGAGGTCGATGTAGAGGTGTCTTCAAGCGAAGATGGCATACGATGGTAGTGAGTAGAAGGCCCAAGCTGGCGAGCGGTGCACGACTGAAGATCCTAGAATTTATCATGTTAATAATGTTGAATTAACGATTTCGTTGCAGCCGGATAAATTCAGAGTTAATCAAAAACTGCAAATTTAATTAATGTTAAATTAAAGCGAGCAATCAATTTATTTTTATACTTGGTAAGTTCAAGATCGAACTCAAGGAGGAAACTGTCTCCTTAAGTTATCTTACAATCGATCTCGAATTTAGGTTTTTAGAGAAGTATTTTTTAGTATTTTTATGCAAATAAATGACATAAATGCAATTTTTGCAAAGTCTGGGGGCTATAATGCAAAATTCGATCAAATTATGTCCAAAAATCCTCAAACTTGTCCAAGGTGTGAAATGAAATGAGATTAGACTATTGCAATTTTTGGAATTTTTGGATCCATGATGTAGTTTCTCTGAATAAATGAATGCAGATAATGAAATTTTCAATAATTAATTATAATAAATATTAAATCTAATTATTTTTAGGAAATAAAATTATCTAAGATAAGTCACTAGGTGATCCATCTCATAAAAATTATAAACCCTAAAGATATTGGATTTAATACTTATTAAAATTAATTAATCAAATGTACGAAATGATTTTTAGAGAGAAAAATATGCACGCAAATGCAATTCTTTTTAGGAACAATGTTCCTAACATTAAGTTTATGATCGGTGATTTTTTAGCAATTTTTGGAACTATGGTAATTATCTATGACTTTCTAAGCTCAGAATGGGCAATATGCTCATTCTTACAAGAATAATTATTATTAATTAACCACAAAGCATAAAAATATAAAGCACATGCCACAATGTAGAGAATTGGTTGAAGAACATTATGCCATTTTTATTATAATAAAATGTTGTGAAAATGAGATTCAAAATAAATGATGAACATAGGGTTCTATATGCAATAACAGAAAAATAAAGAAAATAAATATGCATACTGAACAAGGACTCAATGATAATTACCTATCCTAGAGGGGGATATGTTAAAATTCCCCAGAATGCATGTGCTCGTCACGTGGGCAGGGATCTTCTGGAAATACACTGCTTCTGTATGGGCTTATTTTAAATTTTACCAAACGCTCACGTGCTTAGCACGTGACCCTTGGACTCTAAGGGCTCTAGCACGATTCATAGAACTTTGGGGGTTTGTGGCGCAAATAACCCACGGAGCAGCTGCTCCTCACTTGCCTTTTCGTCATGCCAGACTACAATGAGCGGAGGGCCTCGCAGCGAGTCCTGGCCGTCAGGGGTCATAGGTGCTGCCGAGGTAGGGTGGCTGGTGAACTACGACTAGGCGTACGAGGAGCACCGCACGACTGCGGAGCAAGAAAGCCTGGAGCGGCGGCCAACGAGAGAGTGGAGGCCCTGGGGACGATCGCACGTGCGGGGGAGGAATGGAGGAGGGCGAGGAAGCCCCTATGTTGATGGTGGAGCACGTGAGGGGCGCAGCTGCGGTGGCTTCTGGTCGTGCGATAGAGGGGGTCGTGAATGCACCTTCAGGCCGCGTGGGTGATCTGGTGGGAGACGCGAATCAGTGCAGTGCAGGTGGAGGCGGAAGCTCCTCCGCGTATGGGTAACGGTCGAGGCTCCTAGGCAATTGTCGGAGCAGGAGAAGCTCAATGCTAAAACAGGAGGTGTCGAAGAAGTGGCACGTCATGGAAGGGTGGATTGTTGGAAGATGCGGCAATGGACAGGTCGATGGCGGCGAGCGGTAGCTTGCGGAGTGGGCGAGTTGCGGAGAGGTGAAGGGAGGATGCGAAGGAGATGATTAAAGAGGGAGGAGGACGATGGCGATTTATAAACAGAGGATTTGAGAAAAATAGAGGAAACAAGAAAAAAGGGAAGAAGAGGATTAGGATTTCGCCTGGAATTGAAGTGGGGGTTGGCCCTCCTCCTTGGTTCTCACCTCGAGTCAAGCGGCGTACGCGATGAGGCTCCGGTGATCTCGCCTGAGGTGGTCTTCGCTGGAGAGAGGAGGGTTGTCACTACCTCCTCCTCAAGCTTCCTCTTGGTGGTATTGAGGGATGCTTCGAGCAGTGAGTTACCGTGGATTTTATAGGGATGAGGGAGAGGATAAGGTGATAAGGGTAGGTGGAGTAGTTGTGCAACGGTGGACGCAAGATAAGGGGGAGGAGGGAGACTAGAGATTGCATGGCTGGTGTTGACTGGGATGCGGAGAGAAATGGGGAGGTTTTTGTTGATGATGAGAAGAGAAGATGGAGGGGACCTCACATGCGTGGCATGTGAGGTGAAATTTATTTATTTATTTTAATTTTTTTATTAAATAAAAACGAAATAACAAGGCTAAAAATGAGTGACACATAATGGCTCCAGGAGTTGCCATGTATCAACTCCAGAAAAATCCGAGAATTAAAATGAATGAAAAATCTAGAAGAAATAGAAAACAACCTCGGATTAAAAATGCTCAACATGAAAATTGCTTGTCTCGATGAGATCTACAACTTCCATGAAGAGGCCAAGAGCAAAAGAGGTCATCGGTACAAAACGATATTTTTGAGGTACTCTATGTACATAAAATACCTTGATTTTTAGGTTCTGTATTTTAGTGATTTTTAATGAAGATAAAAATCGAGAAAAATAACGATAAAATTAGAGATAAATATTTATATATTAATCTATTTTTTTATTTTTAAGAGATAAGGAAATAGAGAAATAAAATAAGAAGCAAAAGTGAGAAATTTGTACAAACTCGCAAAAGACACTCGGACTCTGTCAGTTTCTTTGATGTCACTCTTTTGAATTTGTATTTTTGTGGGTTTTATTAAAACTTTAGTCAAAGAATATAAACAAAAACATAAACAAAAAAGAGTTAATTATATACATAAAATCATAGGTCAAAAACGGGTAGAAGACAAAATGCGCACAAGACGCCCAAAACCCAACTTTCACATATAAGCTCCGATTTTTATGAAATTGGTCTTGTTTTGAAGGTCTTTGAATATATATTACTTTAAAAGTGAGTAGACCTAAATTGGACACTATATGAGGAAGATATGAGCATTTTAGTCTATTTGGTCTGAATTTGGAGTTTTGTCTCACGGGCCAATTATTTGAGTTAGTACTTTTTTTGTATTTTTCTTTTAATCTTGTTAGTGATATGCACACAATGGAGTTGATTTGAGGTGATTTGGAATTAGCCTGAGTTGGTTAAAAATGCATGAAGTTGGGTGCAAATGTGAAGATGATTATGAATGTAATCATGAGTGCTAAAATGCAAATATTAATTTTACATGCATGAATGGTAAAAATGCATAATAGATGATGAATGCAGCTAATTACTTGGGAACGAAGCTCTATTTTCATCTGTTAGTATGATGAATCGTGGATTTATCAAAGGCATTGGGGAAGCACGTGCACGGGTGGCTAACAAGCAGTGGCGTCATGCTCCAGTGCACGGCAAAGATGGTTGGAGCTTGCAGCGGAAGTGAGCAGAAGGCGAATGCTAACGACGCTCGCAGGCTCAAGCTGCTCACGTAAGGTGCTGGCTGAGGCGGTGTTGGGCGATTCCAGGAGATCGGGGGACGCGACCGCGGTCGATAGAGGGACGAGGAGATAGCGGCGACCGCGACAGGAGAAGGCGGCTGTGGCAGGAGCAAGCGGCCGGCGGGCGAGCTACAGGTGGCTGTGGGAGTTGGGAGCGGCGCAGGCCGCGACTCTTAGTTTTTTTATATTTTTTATTTTTTTGTAAAATAGAAACAGAAGGGAGAAAAAACTTTTATTTTTTATTAGAAACAGAAAATGTAAATATATTTTTTATATTTTTTTATTTTATATTTTTTGTTATTTTTTTATCCTGGAGAACAAATGTTAGAAAAAAACTATATATGATTTTTTTAAATTTTTTTGAAATAGAAGAGGATTCAAGCACAATGCCTCATTTCTACTTATTTAAATAAATAATAAAAAAACTGAAAAAAAAAAGATGTGAATAGAGATCCGATGAAATGGAAGGATCGAATCTGAGTCTCTGACCACCGTGTGTGGCCGAAGTTGACAGATCGTGGGGGATAGAATGTGAACGTGGAGTGATCGAGAAAATGAGATGAAAAATCGGAGTCGAAGGTGGATTAAAATCGTGATGGATTCTAAGATCTAGATAAAAAAATGACGATGAAATAAAGATGCGAGAAATAAAACTAAGAATAACCTAGGATAAAAATAGGAGAAAATGTGGTTCTCACCTTAAGAGCGGAAAAGACCTTTAATCGCCCTGACGAAGGCCGACTCGCTGTCACCAGATGGCTCGGAGGCTAGGCACCCTTCTGCGAGAAGAAGACTCTCGAAGATCAGGCTCCTCTCACCAGAGATTGATCAAGTTGAACAGAGGGATGAGGAGCCATATTAATAGATAGAAGAATGGAATTTGAATTTTCATTTAAAAATTTGAAAGAGATAAAGAGATAAGAACGAATTCGAAATGATATAAAGATTAAAATTATTTACAAAAACTAATTAATTTTTTTATTTTCGTCACTTTATTAAATTCAAAAATAAATGTTACTTTTTTACTTTTTTGTGGTGGTTATTTAAGAAAGTTAACAATATATATAAACTATATACATATAGTACATTATATACGTAGTTTAATAAGGAAATTAGTTAGTTTTTTTGTTTTTAAAAAATATTTTTTTATTTTAAACAATTATTAAAAATATTTATAAGTATTTACTAATACAATAAATATATACAATAAATGGTAAAATTGCAAAAACCACCCTAGAAAATCAATGTTTCAACCGTAACTTCAAAAATTATGAAATCACAGCCATTCTAAAGATAATTTAATTTAGAATACAACGAAACTGAGTTTCTTTCAATTTGAGTTCATATGGAGTCGGAATTATTCTTTTAATTATCGCTTAATGGCTTTTTTTAAATGTGTTTACTTTTATTCTACATAATTTATTTGGCAAACATTTTTACTATTTAGGAAAAATTTATTTACAACTTTTGTTTTGAAAAATATTTATTTTGAGGTCAATTTATATATAAATAAAATAGTGTGAGTATGCAAATATTTACAACATTTTTTTTGGATTTTATGATTAAGGACCCTATCTCCCCCTACTTTATTCTCGATCGATCAGGTCAAGTCTTGACCTTCTCTCAGGGTTCGGGTCAGCCTGTATCTATTACATCTATACAGTCTTCTCTTTTTTCCCCTTATTTTTTCTTTATTTATTTATTATAGGTTAAAATAGTAATAAAGTACAATATTTACACATAGATGCAATTTACGAAGAATATGGAGTTAGTATATAATACATGTATTTTATAAGGGATTTTAAGCTAAAATAAATAAATAAAGATGTTGAAATGCATATTCATCATCCCACCGTGCTTTACTTTTGTCGGTCCCTTAGCAAACACTTATTTGAAAGAATAAGTGAATAAAATAAAAAATATAGAAAAAAAAGAAATTAGGACAATACTGAGGATTAAACTTATCTTCCTAAAATTGTAGCTTGGAGCTCTCTCAGACCTTTGGATTATTAGTGTGGCGGCACCTTATTAGGAAATGGATTTAAAACCTAACAGGCTCTAAGTTCCACAAGACTCTTATTCAGGTCTCCTCAACAGTCAGATTAGAACAAGTCTACATACACAAATTCTTATGACTATGAATCGTTACTTGCACGGTGTAAGTGAATTATAGATTCCCATCTCGAAAGTAGCAAAGAAACAATGTCCCTCAACATGGTAACTCTAGTTCCCCGGTCTAGCAACTCTTTCCTCGAGGAGCGGGGACATTCCCTTCTAAGTTCAAGTACAACCAGCTCAAGAAGAGGGGATGGAGAAAAGAATGGATGGTAACCAGTGTAGCTACCTATCCATGGATGCATGACCAGTGTAGCCAAGTCATCCGCTGCAAGCTTACAAAAATTTGACTTTGAAGCTCTGTTTTTTCTTTTTTCTCTTGTTATCCTTGTATATACACTCCGACGGGCATTTTACTTTTCAATCAGGCATGTCCACTTTTGGAGACTGTATTTTTTCTTCTTTCTTTTTTTTGAAAATATATACAAGGTGTAACATGTACATAAGGAGCTTTTCCTCTTGAGCTAGTAATATCCCTCTTTTGAAGCATTATTGCAACCCCACAGCATCCTGGCGTTAGATCTCAACATTGCTAGACCAGGTTGAGATGCATTTCTCTCCCTAGAGGAAGACGAGAGGTTCCTCCTAGATGTATTACCCTTGTATGCTACCTCAAGTCAAAAGATTTTGCCTCCTCACTACCTCCTCCATGAAGAGCTATGTGTAGAGTGCTTGTCCAAGATAAGCCACGGTCTGAAAGAAACATGTGTGTGTGTGTTGTTAAATATTCTACTTAGACTACTCAAGATGACATGTGAACATAATTTTATGGAGTCAAAGAATTAAGTCACTAGGACCTGAAAAGTCTTAACTCCATTTCTTATAAGGTTCCTCTGAAATTAAGTGGATTAAGGTTCAATTAAGCTCCATTCTTCAATTTTATCCCAGACTTAGTATAAATGTCAATACTATCCTGAAAAATGCACATGCAAATGCAAGAAATATGTATAATGCAAAAGAAAGCATTTTTTCGAAATAATTTTCTAATTTTGAACTTTTATGGATTTTTTTTGAAAGAAAAAAATGATGCACATGTGAAAAGAAAGATTTTTTGGAATTGTAATTATGCAAATTTTTATCTTTTGGTCTTGTAGTTTTTAGGGATTTTTTAAGGGGAAACAGGGTTAATGAAATATATACAAGTATATATAAATTTTTTTTATTTTATTGTTTTTTTGTTTTATTTTTTGTTTTTGTTTTGTTTGTTTTGTTTTTTTGTTGTTTTTGTTTTGGTTTTTTATTTATTTTTATTTGTTTTTCTGCTTTTTGTTTTTATTTGTTTTTTTTTTGGTTTTTTTGTAAAAGCTGACCAAAGTCTATATACACACGTAGATTTTACGAATTTATATACATATCCCCAAAATAATCATAGTGAAAGTAGGAGTTATGTCTAAAGTATATATACAATATATACAACACCCCCCTATACTTAGCTCGAACTATGTCATCATAGTGATCAGAGAGCGGCAAAGGAAGACATAACTCGTGCTAAGTATAGAAAAGTGAAAAGATTCCTATGCTACAACAACTCAAAGAAAAGATAAAAAGAATTGAAGTCGGGTGATCACCCCTATACTTTGGATCAAGTAATCCTAAATATAGTAGACTTTACAAAAGAGAAAAAAATGATGAAGAGAATGTACAAACTTAATGAAAAAACACAAAAAAATGATATGAACAACATCACTCCCCTGTACTTAGGGTAGAGTATCCCTGCCACAACATTTTTGACTCTAGGTTTATCTCGAATCTCTAAATCAAATTCATGTAGAAGAAGGATCCGTCTGATAATGCATGGTTGGGTATCCTTCTTTGCCTGCAACAACTGTATGGCTGTGTGATCCGCGTATACAATAACGCGAGAACCGATGAGGAAAGATCTGAACCTCTCTAGCCCAAACATAACTTCAAACATCTCCTTCTATGTAACTGTATAATTTCGATGTGCTTCATCCAGAGTCTTGTTATCATAGTGTATAGCAAATTATATCCCATCCCTTCTCTGTCCTATAACAGCTCCAATTGTGAAATCTGAGGTGTCCGTCATGATCTCGAAAGGAAGATATCAATCTGGTGGCTGTAAGACAGGAGTACTAGTAACCATCTCTTTCATCTGATTGGATGCAAGGAGGACTTTCTCATCGACAACAAATTCACTCTTCTTACACAGAAGCTCAGTCAAAGATTTGGTGATTTTGCTGAAGTCCTTTATGAATAACGTATAGAATCATACGTGTCCCAGAAATGACCTCAACTGCTTCAAATTCTGCGGTGGTCTAACTTGGAAATCACATCAATCTTAGTCGAGTCAAGCTCCATATCATGTTTGGAGATGACATGGCCCAATACAATCCCATTAGTCACCATAAAGTGACTCTTCTCCCATGAGAGCACTAGGTTTACCTTACAGCAACGTTGAAGAACTTGGTCTAGATGAGCAAGACATGCGTCAAAACTATCCCCGTAGATCGAGAAATCATCCATCAAGACCTCAAGAAAACTACCCACCATGTCACCAAAAACAGTCAACATACACCTTTGAAATGTAGCGGTGGCGTTACAAAATCCAAAGGGCATCCGTCAAAATGCGTAGGTGCCAAACGGACAAGAGAAAGTAGTTTTCTCCTGATCTTCAAGAGCGATAGCAACTTGGTTCTATCCTGAATACCCATCCAAGAAGCAAAAGAACTCTTTCCCTGCCATCCTCTCAATAATTTGATCAATAAAGGGCGGTGGAAAGAGATCCTTCTTGGTAGCTGAGTTCAGGCATCGGTAATCTACACAGACATGCCATGAAGCAGGTACCCGAGTCAGAATCTCCTCAACACGATCATTCTTTATGATAGCAATCCCATATTTCTTCAGGACCACATGTAAAGGGCTGACCCCCTTGGAATCCGAAATGGGATATATAAAGCCAGCATCACACCATTTTCTGATCTCCTTCATGACAACCTCCCTTAGATTTGGATTTAGACGGTGCTGACATTCACGGGAGGGTTTACAGTCATCCTCTGGGTAGATATGATGCGAGCACAAAGCTGGATTAATCCACGAAGATCTGAGATATTCCATCCTATGGCCTTGTGGTTTCTCTCAAGAACCTCTAGCACGCGAGATTCTTCTTCAACAGTCAATTGCGAGCTGAGGATGACCGAAAACATTTGGGGGGTCCCGCAAGGAAGGCATATTTTGACATTGATGGTAAAACCTTAAGCTCAGGCGGGGTCTGAATTGTCTCTACAATAACCTCTACTACTGTACTGGCAGACGGTATATGATCTGTACTCCGTGGACTGTCCACCTTGGCTACTAACGGCTCAACAAGTAAAATCCCTGATAGATCTTCAATGAATGATCTCTGCTCAGAAAGGAGGGACTCATCAGGGTGTTCAACATTCTTATCAATGAATGGTTCAGATATCTCAGCAATAATCTTAAAAAGATGTCTCTCATATGTGCATAAATCAGGAAATTCAATGCATGGATCAGATATCTATACTTCGGGACTCTCAGAAGGAGGCATATTATCAGTAATATCAGAAAAGTGTATCAAAGGAATATCAGAAGGTACCTCCAAAAACTCATATTGATCCTCAAAAATCAGCTCAAACTGCCCATCAGCAACTAGCTCAATTGGACCACCAAGGGAACTCATGTCAACTGTGCTTTCTAGAGAGTCCTTTTGGGAAAGGAACTCCTAGGTATCTATGAAATCAGTGAAAAGATTATTTTCTTGGAATTCAGCAAGAAAATCATAGTCATCTGGCTCTGATATAACTTTATTTGTCTCATCTACTGTAGGTGCAGTGATGGTCTAGGATCAGAGATCGTCTCACTTTTCACCTTGTTACTGTGAGAGTGAAAGATGATCTCTCCAGTACAATAATCAACTGCTGCTTAGGTCGTTCGGAGGAATGGTTGACCTAGTATGATCGGGGTATGGATTAAGGTGCAGATGTGTCCATATCCATGACAACAAAATCAACAGGGAATTTCATTCCCTGCACCATTACAATATGTCCTCTAAAATACCTCTTAGCCTCTTAATTGATCTATCAACGAGCTGAAGGATCATCCTAGTTGTTTTAAGGGGCCCTAATCGAAATTCAGTTAGTAAAGAGGAAGGCATGAGATTAATGGAGGAACCGCTGTCGAGAAGAGTACAATCAAATGCATGATGAAAGATATGGCAACGGATGTGAGGTTCTCCCTTATCTTTCTTTTTCGGAGGGAAGTTACTGATGGCATGAATTGTGGCAATGGTCAAGATGTGTTTCTCTGTTTCCTTTTGTTTGTTCTTCCTTGGTTGACACTTTTGTGTACATGCCTCTTTCATTCACTTTTTTACTATAGGCATGTATTCCATGGCCTGAAGGAGTGGCATCTTTAAAAATATGTTATGTAAGATCTCAACCACTCCAGGATCAGATAGGGTTGTTTTTAGTTTTTGAATTTTCTTCGATTTGAGAGCAGAAAGATATAACAATAAATTAAAATAAACATGCAAGCGTTCATTTTCATTATTCAAAGTAGAATCTCATGTACAAAAGAACAACCAGAATCAATATGTACAGTGTTGTCCAAATCAGGTGAAGGAAAAACATTATCTAAAATAGAATAGGATGTTACTGCTGGCGAAGAGGAAGAATCTACGACTGGTATATCCTCCCTTGCTGATGGTGATCTACATCTGCCTGGTGAAGGTGGTGGTGAAGGAGGTAAACTCCATACTTGAGTGCTGTTATATTGGTCCTCTCAACTGCTGGTGAAGGAGATGATATAGAAGATGATGCTTTCAGTGGTTCGATCTCCCAACCCCAATTGGTGCGTAGGTGGCTGCAATCTCCTACCGCTCCTGAGATGAATGACGCAGATAAATGTGCAAAATCAAGGGACATACCTGATCTCGGGGGTGGGTGGGTTATTGGCTACCTGCTCCTTGCGTCTGAAGTTGTTGGGGTTGGCTTCGACCTGTTATGGGATCAGTGTCTTGGTGGTGGCCAGGTCGTCGATCTGCTGAGTCAGTTCATTCGTGTTCTTCATGAGCAATGCAAGTTGGTCCAGTGTAGGGATGGGCATTGGGCTGGGCCAGCCCGGCCCAGCCCGAAGCCCGGCCCAGCAAACCCGGCCCGGCCCAAGCCCAAATGAACAATGGGCCGGGCTTGGGCTGAAAATGCAGGCCCAATTTACTTTTGGGCCGGGCCCGGGCTTTCCTCGGCCCAGCCCAACCCGGCCCACAGCCCGACCCGAACATAAGCCCGCAGCCCGGCCTAAAGCTAGGCCCGATGGCCCGGCCTGACTATAGGACCGATGACCAAGTCCTCCCGTAGGTCGGGCCCGAGGCACGTGACTTCCCTCTTTACTTACCCGAACAAACCCCTTCGGTTCGACGCCCGATCCCTCCCCTTACCCTTCAATCGCAGCCCCCAACCCTAAGTCCCTAACAGAGCCGCCACGCACTGCTCCTCCTCAGAACCTCTACATCGCCATCGCCACTCCCTCACAGCCACAATGCCAGCGGCCCAGCGCCACACTGCCTCAGCCTCGCCTCCATCGAAACCCCGTCCCCCCACAGCACCATCACTGTAAGCTCTGACAAAAAGGAATATATATGAGGGAAAAACAGGGACGAAAATGGGAGAATCATCTAGTGAAGGTGCACACACAGGGAGCATTTATGCTGTCAGTTGGAGTCCTGATAGCAAGCAGGTATGCATGTAGATAGATTACATCTCCAGTTTCTATCTTATATGATAAACGAATTGAAATTACAGATTTCAGTGTTTGTTTTAGTTGAATTTATTATAATTCAGGTGTCAAAAATATACGTGCCCTGTGTTTTGGCCTTGTATTTTTCTGGCATGTAATAATCCTGAACGTGCCATTATTTCCAATGATTGTTAGCAATAGCAATCCAGAAAGAAAGATGTATACAAAATGGAACACAAAGATGGTACAGATATGCCTATGGCAGAGATGGCACAGATACCCAGGAAAGATAATCCAAGAATAGGTATGACATATGATTTATGTCCAAGATTTGAAAAAGGGAAAGGTAGAATGTGGTGTTTTCCTTGTAGTTGAGGCAACACATAGTCTCGTGTTTACATAGGAAAATACACATTAAAATTACAATTAAATATATGTTGATGAATTTACATGTTATCTGCCTAAGATGTAATATGTAGCAGTACACTATATGTTGAAATTATAGAGATAGGAAAACTGGACATGGGCCGGCCCGACCCAAGCCCGGCCCAAAGGAAATGGGCCGGGCCTGGGCTTGGGCCGAACAACAAGAATATTTGCGGGCCTAGGCCCGGCCCAAGGCCCGAAATAATTAGATGGGCTTGGGCCTGGGCCCTTCAGGGCCCGGCCCAGCCCAGCTCATGCCCATCCCTAGTCCAGTGCTGGGTTGACTAAAGGGACCTCAGGTTGCTCATTGAGTGGTTGTCGCTGAGAGTGATAGTACGGAGGTTATTTCTCGGGTTTTAAATTATTTGAATAATGAATAAGTCGTTGCAACCTAATCAAGCATCAACAACAAAATTATTTTTTCCTCTCTAGTTGAAATAATTACAATGAATAATGTTGAGCAAGAGAAATATTTTTGCTACTTATTTACCTGTATAGCGGACATGATCGAACTCAGGGAGGCTACAAATCCCGAGGATTACTCAAATAATCGACAAAAAATCAATTACAAGAAAAGGGAATCTCAAAGGCTAACTACCTTGGTTTTTGTGAAATTTTTCTTTTTTAAAATTTTTTTAATTTCTATTTTTTAAATTTCTAATTTTCAAATTTTTAATGATTTTAATTTTGCAATATTTTTAATTCCTAAAAAGATTTTAATGCCTAAAACTTCTAGAGACTATTTTTTGCTAAAATACAAACAAATATATACAAATAGAAAGTGAAATCATGATTTTTGGATTTTGTTTTACAATTTTCTGTGATTTTTCTAAGATTTTTAATATTTTTCAATTTTTTGGGTTTTGAAAAGAATTAATGCGTGAAAATTGGATAGGAATTAATAGACAATAAAACAAAACTAATTTATTTTTTGGAATTTTTATAGTGATATTTGAATTTTTAGGATTTTTCAAATTTCAAACAGGGAAATATGACATGTTTTTTATTTTTTATAATAACAAATGATGATAAAATAAAAAAAATTATGCTAGAAAGATACACACATTATGAGCATAGCATGATTTTTGCACAATTTATTGACCAACAAAGTACTTATTTCAAAAAAAGATCATGTAAATTTAAAGTCTAGAAACATGGACTAAAATGCAAATACTAATGTTTTGCATTAAATAAATAACAGATATACAAAATGGGGAAGAATTTGTAATTTACCCATTAAAAATGTGTGATGCACGTGTTGAAGAAGTTGGTAGGGCCTTCCTTGCAATTAGCAAAATATCCAAGGGCGAATATGTGATTTGACCAAAATAAAAAATAACCCCCTAGGGTTCTGTCGTTGTTCCTGTTCATTCTCAAATCAAGGAATAGGGGCACCACTCCTTATTGCTCTCCTCCTCCGAGCAAGGAGGGTGCACGACTACAAGTCGATCTGGTACGTGGGAGCGGTCGGAGGTCGCCGTGGAGGTGTCTTAAGGTGGAGATGGAGGACGACGGTAGTGAGCAGCAGACCCTGGCTAGCGAGCAAGTGGGCGACGTTGGGGAAGCGTGTAGGTGGCTGACGAGCTGTGGCGGCACGCTCCAGTGTACAGCGGAGGTACTTGGAGCTTGCGGCAGAAGTGGGCTGAAAGCGGACGCTAGCGGTGCTCGTGGGCACAGGCTGCTCGCGTGAGGTGCTGGTTGAGGCAACGTTGGGCGGTTCCAGGAGATCGGGGGTGTGGCCGCTCGTAGGGTTGCGAGGCGGAAGGCTGCGGTCGACGAAGGGATGAAGAGATGGCAGCGGCCATTGTAGGAGCAGGCGGCAGGCAGGCGAGCGGCATGTGGCTGCGGGAGTTGGGAACAACGCAGGTTATGGCTCTTTGATTGACCCAAAAATCGAAGGTCTTAAGTTCCACACAAGGCAGGAACTTAGTCATTGAATCGACCACACGAAATCCAGATTAAATCAACAATTAGCCCGCAACAATAATTAAACAATGTAAAGAAAGATGTGGAGTTAAAATTTATTATAACTCTACATAAAAGATATGTATAGAAGCAAGTATGTAGAGGTCGAACACAGGGAAAAAGCAGGATAGATCAGGCAATTCATTGCACGAATGTGATCTATTTGTCTATAGAATGCTATTTTTATGGGTTTTTAATTTTATATTTTTTTATTTAATTTTTTATTTTATATTTTCATATTTTGCTTTTTAATTTACTGATTTTGTATTTCCTTTTTATATTTTGTATTTCTATATTTTCTTTTTCTTTTAACAAAGATATAAAGCTATATAGGATATATATACAAAAGAGATGAGAGAGAGATAAAAAGAGGTAAAAATATTCAAAAGACAGGAAATAAATTTTTTTGTGTTTTTTGTGTTTTTTATATTTTTCTGATGTTTTTATGATTGTTCTATATTTTTTCTAATTTTTTTTGGTACTTTTAAGGTCAAAAATACTTAAAACAGTGAGTAAAATTAATGGGCAAAATTAAAATGAAGATGAAAAATATCAAATAGCAACCAAAATTCTCCAAATTAATTTTAAAATAAATATAATACAATAAAGAAAATTTAGGAATAAAAATTAGAGTTTTTGGATTTTCTATGAATTTTATATATTTTTATAGAGATTTTTGGAGTTTTATAATTTTTATGAGTTTTATTTTGCATTTTTTAGTAATTTTTGGACTGAAGGTAAAGATGCAAAAACACACAAAATATAATTTTTTGGAATTTTTCAAAAATGTTTTATAATTTTTATGTATTTTCTAATGCAAACTGTGAACAAAATGCATGTTTTTGAATTTTTATAAATAATAAAATGCAACAAAAATGCACAATAAAAATATAACGTGATAGAGCAATGCAACATACACACAATGATATTTTTTAGGATCTTTTAGGGTTTTATAGATGCATGAAATAATTAGAGACAATAAAGAGAAAATACACTACTAGTAGGGGTATTTCTGTAAATAGTAAAAAGTTCAGGGCCAATGTGCAATTTATCCACAAAATTTTCAGCGTAATATAGAACTTTTAGGACTAAATTGTAAATCCAAGAACCACAAGGCTAAGGGTGCAAAAGTTCCATCCCCACGTGCACGAGGTACGTGACTAGCAGGGACCTAATCGCAAATAATAGAAACATAAGGTACTTGATCGCAAATTCTCCAAAAATATTACAATTAATATGAAAGTTTCAGGACCTAATGGAAATAAGAAAACCTGCTAGGGGTTCTCTACAAAATGTCCATGAACCTCACGCGCACAGGCACGTGAGGTGACGTGGCCAAGGACTTGTTCACAAATAAGAAAAGTCTGGGGTCTAAATGCAATTATTACAAAACTTTAAAGCTGCAGACGAAAGTTTAGCGCTATTTAAGAAATAAAAAAACGGGCGAGGGCAGAATTGCAAAAATCCCACCCTTAGGCACGATCCAACGGTATTTGATCCTTCACTTAAACACGTGGCGCGCTTGCAACGGCCAATACCCCTTCGCGGATGAGTGGCTACAATTAGATCTCCAGCGGTGATCAAATGGTGCTGGGGCGGAAAGATCCGACGGTTGCTGCACACCTAGGCCTTCGACCTTGATCCAACAATGGGGGACCAAGGAGGAAGAACGGGGAAGAAACGCTGGCGAGGCAATCTTCCCCGACTTCGATATCGATCCTCCAGCATCCCTTCGAGCTCAGAAATGGTCAGGTGACCTCCTGGGGTCCTCCTCTCGATCTTGGTGACTCCAAAACCCTCCGGCAATGGCCGGAGCTCTCGCAAGAGTGCGACGGAGCTGGGAGGCTCCAAGTACCCCGGTGATATTCCAAAACGAGCCCCAGGCTCTTCCTGTTGCTTCTGGACCTGCAAAAAGGGTGCGAGGGTCGAGGGCAAAGTGCCTCGACCCCGCAGAGGGGGAAAAGTGGCGAAGCACGGTGTATATGGCGAAGTGGAGCCTTGCCGGAGCGAGCTCCGGCGGGGGGGGCGATTTGGTGATCGGGGGGACGATACACTAAACTAACGATGGGATATTATTCCTACAGCTACGGTGGACGAGAAAAATGCAAGAAAATGAAGAAGAAGGAGACCTCGAAGGTGAGTTTCATGTGAGGAAGAACCTCAATGGCAAAGGTCGCTGGAGGTGGTTGGAGACGCCCTTAGACCTCCTCCTCAATCCTCCTGAAGGTCAGAAAAGGGAGTTGTCACCTCCCTCTTGCTCTGGAGCACAATATGTGGAGAGAAACCTAGTCAAAAAGGGTTCAAATTCAAAAGTGAAGGTCGGGCGTCTATATGAAGGGGTTGACGAGCGGCTGGGAAAATCAAGGGAGATCTGGAGGATCGATGATCCAATATCGATGTTTCGCCTGGGTGTGTATGCCCAATCTTCCAGGCTTAAAAGTCGTGAAGACTTCGTCACGAAATTGTGCAAAGAGCGTCCTCGAAAAATCCATGAAATGGGACAAAAACGAGGGTCTGACAGGTGTCAGACCTCGGTCAAAGAGTTGAACCGAGGTCAACCAATGGAGGCTTCTGGTTGGTCCACGAGGACCAACCAGAAAATTCCTTGAAAAAATATTTAAAAAATCATTTTAAAATAGAAAATGATTTTATTATTTTTGGATTATAAAATAAAAATGTTTGTTATTTTCTGAAATATTTTATTATGATTTTTATTTATTTTTTAGAGATTTAAAATTACAAGTTACCTTCTATAGGTTATGTATAGGTATATTCATCCATATATTTTTATATTTTATTTTTATTTTGTATATTTAATTTTATTGTTTTTTATCATTTTATAAATTTATAACTTATTATTATACACTTAAATATATTTTTATTTTATTTTTCTGATGTGTTTTGTACAAGTAAATAAATGTATATAATTTATGTAGGTATAGTTGTAGGTATTTCATCTATGGTTTTTTGTACAAGTATTTTATTTTTATGTTTTCTTTAGGTTTTTATTCATGTTTTAATATATATATTATAAATAATATTTACAAAATTATAAAAATATAAAGTTACAAAAATAATGAATAATAAATAAAATGAATATTTTAATTGGTACAAGTATACAATAGGGGTCCAAAACTCAACTTTCAAACCGTAACTTCGAGAAATACGAAACCACTTTCATTAAATGGCTTATTGAAAATTATATACAATTAAAGGTGATTTTGATATATTTCGAGTTTCTATTTGAGAGATACAGGTCTGGGAAGTTGGGATTCTAGAAACTTATTCAGATCATAACTTTTTATTTGTACATTATTTTTGTATGAAATCAATTTTGCATTTTTCTATATTAAATTATCTACAGCTTTCATGTACAAAGTTTCTTTATTTGAAGTATAAAAAGTGGAACCAAAAATAGATCCCAAAATGAATAAAGAATGAATTAAATAAAAGGGTATTTTTATTGTATTTTGACCCTTATCTCCCCCTACTTTATTCCTTGTTGACCTATTCATCTAGATGCCTAGGTCTCGGGGTTTCGGGTCATAAAATATTTACAATATTTTATTCTTTTCTTTTCTTTATTATATAATTTTGGCTTTAAAAACCGCATTTTGTACACTATTTACATCCACATGCATGAAAGCTAAAATGCATGAATTAAGGGTATCTACATGCATTTGATAGGGTTTTTGAGGCCAAAATGATATAATAAAGATGATGAAATGGAGGTTCATCATCCCCCTATACTTGCCTTTGCTAGTCCCTAGCAAACACTTATGTAATAAGTGCGGAAAAAGAAAAACAAAGAAAAGAAAAAGAAGAAAGATGGATTGAATTTAATTATCAAACTTGTCTTCACAAAATCAAAGTTTGGAGCTTAAGTCGGACCTTTGGAATTTTAGTGCGGTCGGAACCTTAACGAGAACCAAATTTGATATCCAACAGCCCTCGAGAATCCCAAAACTTTGCTCAAGTCTCCTCAATAGTCAGGTCAGAAATATTTCAACTCATACGCAAACCCTTACGACTATGAATTTGACTCGTACAGTGTAAGTGATAGTGTCTCTCCCCAATTGAAATGACAAAGAGACTGACTTCTCCAATATGGCAACCCAATGATTCCCCAATCCAACAACTCATTCTTCGAGGAGCGGGGTATTCCCTTCTAAGTTCAAGTGGCAACCAGCTCAAGAGGAGGGGGTGAAGAGAAGAATGGACGGTAGCCCGTGTAGCTACCTATCTTGGGATGCAAGACCAGTGTAGTCAAGTCATCCAGTTGCAGGCTCACATGATTTGACGTTGAAGCTCAAGCTTGCTTATTGACTATACACATATGTACACTTCGGCAGGAATTTTTATTTTTGTTCAGGCATGTCCACTTTTTTTTTGAAGTTTTTGCCTTCTTTTTTTTGAAAGACTATATACAGCAGCATCTACATAGGGAGTTTTTCCTCTTGAGCCAGTAGACTATCCCTCTTTTGAAGCTTTATTGCAACCCAGAGGCTCCTGTCCTCAAAACTCATCATCACCGGATAAGTTGGGGTGCACTTCCCTCCCTAGAGGAGGACAAATGTTTCCACCTGTGTGTGTCTCATACCGGCAAATCCAACCCCTTCACCACTCCAACTGAGTTGAGCCAAGTGAAAGGTGCAGATGTCCAAGTTAGGTCAATATCAACAAGAGTCGTGCATGTGCTACGAAATACTCTACTTAGGCAGTCAAGAATCCATTGAACTAAGCCTCGTGATCCTCAAAGAATTAAGTCAACTAGACCTGAAGTACCTCAATTCCGGCTCCTATAAGGTTCATGTCAATTAGGTAGATTTAAGGTCCAATCAAGCTCCAATCTTCATATTTTACTTAGACTTGTTCAACCATCAAACTCAATCCGAAAAATGCTAATGCTATGCAAATGCTATGTAAAAAATATTGTTGTGATACAATTTTCAAAGATTTTGAACTTTTTATGGATTTTTGAAAAGGATGATGCATATGCATTTTTTGGTATTTTCAAAAAGATTTTTCAAATGTTTTTGGTGTTTTACTTTTGCAAATGTTTTTGGGAATTTTTGAAAATAAAAAATTTTGGCTAAAAACTAGGTACAAATATTTGCATGGGGATGCATCTTATATTTACAAGAAGTAGATTTTAAGAATTTACAAGGGTAAGTGGTTAATTTTATAGATATGTATAAAGACTTTGGTTGAGATGTATATATTCCTCAAACTTATTTGACAAAGGTTTTTCAAACAATTTTGAAAACGATAGTCCAAAACAATTTTTACAAACAATTTTTTTACAACATGTACACATATTTGAAAATCATTTTTGCAAAGGTTTTCCAAACAATATATACAGATTTTTCAAATATTTTTGCAATCGCTTTTCAAACCATTTGCAAATCATTTTTCAAACATTTTATTTCACACAAAGAAAATAAATTTTACAAACAAAATAATTGAACAAAGGTTGAAAACATGTAATAAAATGTTTTCCAAATAGTTTTCAAAAGATTTTTCACAAAGATTTTCAAACTATTTTTCAAACATTTTGCAAAATATATTTTCACCTAATTTATTACTCAGAAAAAATAAAAAGAATTTGAGTAATAATCAATATCTTTTTATTAAGTGTTTTTAATGAATTCAATTATGTTAATTAGCCATAATTATTAAGAAAATACGAAAGTACGAGTTATGGCTAAAGTATATATTGAGTATATACGACCCATGTACTTAGCTTGAGCTATGTCCTCATAGATCAGAGAGAAAAGAGAAGACATAACTCGTACTGAGTATAGAAAAATCTAAAGAATAAATGAATAAGAGATGAATGAATAAACAAATGAATGAATGAATAAACTAATCCTAAGTATAGCAGACTGTACACAAGGCAGGGATGGTCAAGGGTGGGAATGAATAGATTATACTCAGACTGTCTCAACCTATACTTAGGGTAAGATATCCCTAAGTATAGACAAGAAGAGGAGACAATGGAGAGTATTAAAGAATAGAAAAACTCGAGTGCACACCCCCCTATACTTAGGACAAAGTGTGTCCTAAGTATAGAAGATTGACAAAAAGGGGCGACACCTTTCTGATAGATAAAGAATATAGAAAAGAAGAAAAGAAGAAAAGAGAATAAATAGATCACAACTCAGTGTATGCACCCCCCTATACTTAGGACAAGGTGCATCCTAAGTATAGCAAAATCATAAAATGACGATAGAGTGGCAGACATAACGAATGAATGAATGAATAAATGATATGGACATATGGATTTGTACAGTGGAAGATGGAAGTGATAACCATGTACGAGATGCTGGTGATGTGAGTCAAAGAGCACATCTCATACCAGATGAATAGGGGCAACGTCAACGGTCGGCGGATCATGATCTAGATATATTTTCAGACGCTGACCGTTGACTCGAAAGGTAGAGGAAGATGACAACTCGGATATATCAATACTGCCATTGTCATGTACCTTTCTGACCACATATGGACCTTTCCATTTACTCTGTAATTTCCCTGGAAATAATTTTAGCCTAGAATCAAATAACCATACATGCTGATCTGCTCAAACTATTTATGGTTGATATGAGAATCATGCCATATCTTCACTTTTTCCTTATATTGTAGGCTACTCGAAAAGGTTGTATCTCTCAGTTCCTCCAGGGCTGCCAACTCTGCTTTCCTCTATTCTCCTACACTCTCGGGATCCAATAATAACTCTGTAACTGCCCATAGTGACTTGTGCTTGATTTCCACTAGCAAATGGCACGGCTTGCCATAGACGAGACGAAAGGAAGACGAGGGTCTGACAGGTGCCAGGCCTTAGTCAGAGAGTTGACCGAGGTCAACCAACGGAGGCTTCTGGTTGGTCCATGTGGACGAACCAGAAAATTCCTTGGAAAAAATATTTAAAAATCATTTTGAAATAGAAAATGATTTTATTATTTTTGGATTATAAAATAAAAAATGTTTTTTTATTTTTTGAAGTATTTTATTATGCTTTTTATTTATTTTTTAGAGATTTAAAATTACAAGTTACCTTCTATAGGTTATGTATAGGTATATTCATCTATATATTTTTATATTTTATTTGTATATTTAATTTTATTGTTTTTGTTTATCATTTCATAAATTTATAACTTATTTTTATACACTTAAATATATTTTTATTTTATTTTCCTGATGTGTTTTGTACAAGTAAATAAATAAATATAATTTATGTAGGTATAGTTGTAGTTATTTCATCTTCGGTTTTTGTACAAGTATTTTATTTTTATGTTTTCTTTAGGTTTTTATTCTTGTTTTAATATACATATATGCGATAAATAATATTTAAAAAAATTATAAAAATATAAAGTTACAAAAATAATGAATAATAAATAAAATAAATATTTTAATCGGTACAAGTATATAATAGGGGTCCAAAACTCAACTTTCAAACCGTAACTCCGAAAAATATGAAAGCACCTTCATTAAATAGCTTATTAAAAATTATATACAATTAAAGTGATTTCGATATGTTTCGAGTTTTTATTCGAGAGATACAGGTTTGGGAAGTTGGGATTCCAGAAACTTATTCAGATAATAACTTTTATTTGTACATTATTTTTATATGAAATCAATTTTGTATTTTTCTATATTAAATTATCTACAGCTTTTATGTACAAAGTTTCTTTATTTAGTATAAAAGGTGGAACCAAAAATAGGTCCCAAAATGAATAATGAATGAATTAAATAAATGGGTATTTTTATTGTATTTTGGCCCTTATCTCCCCCTACTTTATTCCTTGTCGACCTATTCATCTAGATGCCTAGGTCTCGGGGTTTTGGGTCATAAAATATTTACAATATTTTATTCGTTTTCTTTTCTTTTATTTATTCTATAATTTTGGCTTTAAAAACCGCATTTTGTATACTATTTACATCCGCATGCATGAATGTTAAAATGCATGAATTAAGGGTATTTATATGCATTTTCTAGGATTTTTTAGGATAAAATTATAGAATAAAGATGATGAAATGGAGGTTCATCACTCTTGATTTTTTGTTTTTTTATATTTTTTGTAAAATAAAAACGGAAGGGAGAAGTAGACTTTTATTTTCTATTAGAAATAAAAACTGTAAATATTTTTTATTTATTTTCTATTTTTATTATTTTTTATTTTATCCTGCAAAACAAATGTTATAAAACTATATGTGATTTTTTTATTTTTTTTGAAATAGAAGAGGATTCAATCATGATGCGTCATCTCTGCTTATTTAAATAAATAATAAAAAAACTGGAAAAAGATGGGAATGGGGATCCGACGAAATGGAAGAATCGAATCCGAATCCGACCACCGTGCATGGCCGGAGTTGAGAGATCGTGCGGGATAGAATGTGAATGTGGAGAGATCGAGAAAATGAGATGAAAAATCGGAGTCGAAGGTGGATCAAAATCGTGATGGATTATAAGGTCTCGATAAACAAATGACGACGAAATAAAGATGCAAGAAATAAAATTAAGATTAACCTAGAATGAAAATAGAGAAAATGCAGATCTCGCCCTAGAAGCGGAAAAGACCTTTTCGTCTCGACGAAGGCCGACTCGCTGTCACCGGACAACTCAGAGGCTAGGCACCCTTCTACGACAAGAAGACTCTCGGAGATCGGGTTCCTCTCACCAAAGATTGATCAAGTTAAAAAGAGGGACGAGGAGCCATATTAATAGATAGAAGAATGGAATTTGAATTTGCATCTAAAAATTTGAAAAAAAAAAAGATAAAGAGATAAGAATGAACTTGAAATGAGATAAAGATTAAAAATATTACAAAAACTACATATTTTTTGTATTTTCGTCACTTTATTAAATTGAAAAATGAATGTTAATTTTTTTATCTTTTTGTGATGGTTATTTAAGAAAGTTAACTATATACATAAACTATATACATAGAGGAAAGGGAGCCTACTTTGTGAAGTAGGTAACCTTACCTACTTCACATCCATTTTTAGGATTTTTCTGAAAAATATCACCGTGGATTTTCATAACTATATCCCTCTAATATGTCATTCAATATTCATCAGAAATAGAGACTCCTATGCCTTCCATCCGGAACAGGTAAAATACAACAAATATGTGACCGTTAAAAATCGACTGCCTGGATGGAGGCCTTAGGAGTCTCTGTTTCTGACAAAATTTGAATGACATATTAGAGTAAAATAGTTATGAAAATCTACAGTGGAATTTTACAAAAAAAATAAAAAATTACAAAAAATGGATGTGAAGTTGGTAAGGCTACCTACTTCACAAAGTAGGCTCCCTTTCCTCATATACATATGTTACATTATTTACATAGTTAAACAAGGAAATTAGTTATTTTTTGTTTTTCAAAAAAATAAATTTTTTATTTTAAATAATTATTAAAATATTTACAAGTATTTACAAATATAATAAATGGTAAAATTGTAAAAACCACCCTAGAAAAACCAACTTTTCAATCATAACTCCAAAAATTATGAAATTACAGTCATTTTAAAGATAATTTAATTCAGATACAATGGAAGTGAGTTTGGTTCAATTTGAGTTCATATGGAGCCGGAATTGATCTTTCAATTATCGCTTGATGGCCTTTTCTAGATGTGGTTACTTTTATTCTACATAATTTTATTTGGCAAACATTTTTATTATTTAGGAATCATTTTTATTTACAATTTTATTTTAAAAATTATTTATTTTGAGGTCAATTTATGTACAAATAAAATAATATGAGTATACAAATATTTACAACACATATTTTGGGTTGTCTGATTAAGGACCCTATCTCTCCCTACTTTATTCTTGGTCGATCAGGTCAAGTCTTGACCTTTTCTCAAGGTTCGGGTCAGCATGTATCTATTACGTATATACAGTCTTCTCTTTTCTTCTTCTTATTTTTCCTTTCTTTCTTTATTTATTTCAGGTTGAAATAACAATAAATGTACAATATTTATACATAACGTAAATTAGTAAGACTATGCAGTTAGTATTATATACATGTGTTTATAAGGGATTTTAAGCAAAAATAAATGAATAAAGATGATGAAATGCATATTCATCAACATCTCCAAGCATCTTCTTTAAATCCAACGAGATGTTCCTGAGTGGATGCCATGTCTACATGTTGCTTCTGGAAAACAAGGATCCAAGAATGTATCAACGAGAGAGTGCATGGTCCTCATCCCACTTCTTATTCAAGTCTCGAGCATCCTCTGTCTAAGGGGTTCTCATACTTTTCAAACAAGAATTCATACCCTATGCACTCTAGTGCAAGGAGCTCCAAATTACGAATCCACTCCGTGTAATTTAATCATGAAACCGGTTGACTTCGAGTAGCTTGTTAGGTGGGTTAAGAGATTTTATTTGAAATAAAAAATACTTGCAGTTTTAGTTAATATTGATCAAGATGAATTACCTTAAATCAAGATCTTCTTACTTTTTCTTACTTTGAAAGGATTTCCCTTTGTACCATTCAAAACATGAGGCATGCTTAGCTAAATACCTCAAGCAAGATATGGGTCACGTTCCACTTTTCATTTCAAATTGATTCCTACACTGTATGATTTCATATTTGCATTTTCTGTTATATAGATGCATCGTTGCTCATACGATCAACATCTTTCTCCGCAAACTTCATTCGTTTATTCTGCATTTCCATGATATGTGAGGTCATACCTCCCGTCAAAATGGTATAAGAGAGTTGTTTAAAGCATTCTAATTGCATATGGGTCCAATGAACAATCGGTCATATTATTCCATTTGTGGGTATATATTGTTTTTGCAATATCTTTCGTATTTCGAGTGATTTGACGACATATAATTTTGCTACTATTCACTCATATTTAGAACACTAATTTTGGGATATTTATGATGACTTAGAAGGTTCGTACTCATATGCAATTCACCTAATCACAAGAGTATTAAGGAATGCCTTTTGAAGTGTGAGTCTCCAAGGGAAGATACATCCTTGATTAGTGGTAAAAGAGGGAGTAAAAAAATCATATTAGTGGACTGACATTTATAATGCCCACTTGCGGTAATCACGTTTCTAACTATGAATAGTCTTATGGGGAAGACATGGAAAATATGATTGCCATAGCCACATATCACCAAGGCGAAATGTGCATATATAATGAAGGAACCCCCCTTCGTAGGTCATCTCAAACATGGAGAGAAAAATGAGAGATGTGATAAGAATGAGCCCTTATATCCATACCACATAGTGAATTCGAAAAGAAAAAGATGATCCCAATTTATATGTCAATTCTTGATGGAATGCGATAAATACATCCTTATATCATATGTTGTGTTCGTAGTTGTGTGACTCACACTCCCACTCTCTTTCCCTTTCTATACTGACTGCATGGGTCTCATCCCACAACTTGTCAACACCTTAATGCCACAAAGAATCTAGTTCCCAGTAAAGATGGATGATGACAAGAAGATAAGACAATGATCAAAGTTGCAAAAATTAGTAGTTGGTACTCGGTCGGTTGGGTCACTGACTAAGGATTAATCGGCAGTCGGGCGACTAATCGCATTTAGTCGGACTTTAATCGATTTGATTTTTTAATTATTTTAACTATATAAATCATTTTTATACATATTACTCTTATATATTTACAAAGATTTGTACATTATTATACTATCATAATGAAAGAAAATAAATAATTGAATGTAAATAAAGCATTAAACATATTTGAATAAGTTTTCTTTACAAAAAGTAAAGAAATATGGTATCTCCAAGCAAAATCGATCGATTAGTTGGCCTAGTCGGAATTAGCCAATACTCGGTCGGCCACCCCACTGACTAGACTAGTCGGGCCAGTCGGGGGACTTTTACAACAGAGACAATGACTATGTCAAATTCCAATGATCTATAGCACACTCTCATAGATATGGGAGGCAACTAAAAATATTAGTCAATACCTAAATATATAATGGCAGGCCCTCAAAGATTACGGGTTCAACTAAATCATGTAGAAGATAAAAAAATGATGTATATGAATTGGTTCACAAGAAAGATTGGGATTATTGATGAGATCTAATGATAGATGGACCTATAAATGGGAAGTTTGTGTTGAATGAAAACAATATGAAAAAGATGTCATTGGGATCTGATAGGGTATGTTCGACACAATCAAATATAGAAGGTTCAATTAACTCGGCAATCATTTTAAAAAAAATATAAAGATAAAGATGATATTCAATATCCATAGATGCTTTGTGGTAGAGAAAGAGTAGATGTAAATTGGAGAATGATTTTCATGTCAAGCATGAGGTCTCTAAGATGATTATATAATGTAGTGTGCATGTATTAATTATTAGATCCTACATATTAATTGTAATTGATTCAAGGAAAATGACATATCTGCAACTTAAGGAAAATAATATTAAATCATAGACACGTGCTTTGTTCTCGTGCACACTTGTTCATTTACATTTTTTTCTATCCTATAAGATGGAAGGTCTATTGTTCAACTGTTAGATCATTTTAAGTGGATTTAATATCTATTAAACTCTACACATTATTCGATATTATGATCTTCATTTCATAACGTAATTTTTTTTGTTTTTTTCAAATAAAAAATGGAAAAAATTTCTCATTTGCAAATTCCGCATCCTTGTTACATATTATACATGATGTACGGCATGTCTTTGGAGATACATCTAATCGGATTCTCGCCCCTCTAATGGATCCCCACCGATTACCCATTTCGGATCTTTAACCCTTATGCGCTCTTGCTCTACCACAAAGTGACGGAGGCGGCGAGCGAAACCTCAAACCCTTTCAAGTGCAAACCAACCAAAATCCAGAGCTCTCGTTAGGGTAAAGCGAGAGGAAGGGCCAGAGCGAGAGAAGAGGTGGAAGCAGGCGCCTTTCCCCCGCAGCATCGTAAGCACTGTTTAAGGTTTATGCCCTTTTTCGCTTCTGTTAATTAGGGTTTATCCGTTGGTTTTAATGTTTATCCTTTCCTGCCTCTTCAAGAGCTCGTGAAAACGGTTCTTTTTGGTGTTATTTCGCAAATGGCGATGCGCTGCTGCGTGTTTTACAACATTACTGTTCCTTTTATAGTGAGAAAGATAATGGAATAGGATAGAGATCTCGTCTTCCCCTCTTTCTTGCGTGTTCGTCCCTTGATTGCTTGCATGGAGCTGTTTGTTGTTCAGCTACGAGTGCTACGAGTTTGCTTGAAAGTTTTATTGTTGGAAAATAGAATATGGGCAATGTTCTTTGAAGCAGGTTCATTTTGTGCCTCCTTGATGTTTGTTTTTTTGATCTTTGAGTTTTATATAACTAGGAAAATTACCCGCGCTTCGCTGCGGATAAACAAACTATTTTATTTAGAATTTCTATTGGATATCTTTCAAAATATTCCCGTGGATAAAGAATTCAGTTTAACATGTATAAAGCATAATATAGTTGAAGCAAGAATTATATCTTATTTGTAAAGTACATGTTAACATTTGCGATCAACTTTTCCACTTCCTCATAAGAAAGTTGCGTATTAATAATTTTACATACATAATATGTTTTTTCATTATATGATTTGTATAATAAAGAAAGAATAATGAATCAAATAACATTTATGTAATGTTGTTGTGTATGCACTTGTAAACCTTGCTATCCAAGATATTATTCCCACATGTACAAATATTTAAAATGATAGAGAATTACCTATGTATATGCATTCACAATATTAGCATTTCAGTGTTATTCTTATTGATATAGCGTATTTTAAAATGTAACTTCTTTTATTGCCTTTTAATTGTAGTTAATCAAAAATTATTTTGATGAAATAACAATAATTTGGTATAGATAATTTGATAAAACAATAAATATATTCGATGTAAATTTTCGAACAATAGTTGATTATTTTGTAATACTTTAATATGTAAATTTGGGGAAAATATATTTTATTAATTCAAGGAAATGTATATATAGAGGTTCAAAATCAAGTATTTACACTTAAATTCATATTTAGTTGATGATTAAGCAAAACCTTAGGTATGGTGCATAGATGTTCCAATCACGTGAGTGTCACGCGATTTACCTTCACCAGCGCATGGTTCAAATCTTATCAAATGGATATAATCCTATAGTTGACCACGTAGCTTGCGTACGCGCTCTTGATGGAGGGCTCTTATTAGATGTACTCAAATGAATTTCAACTACTTGTTGTGATTCTTGTGAATCTAATGGCAAGTGAAATTTCACAAAGAACAGTTAAAATCCTTGTCCAAGAAAAATTAGTTAAATCTCTTGGATGTTGTGTCGCTCGGATCATCACTGGACATGAACCAATCGATCCCTGATGAGATTCCATGTCGACTGAATTGTGGATCGACTCTGCAACTTCATGTGAAGGGATATGTAAAATGGATGGGTTCTTCCCTAAATTGTATCAGGTTCATCGATGACGATCAGGCCTCCAACAATAATTGCCTGATCTCTGATGGTGTTGTTCAATGTTGAAGCTTGAACTTATGTGCAGATTTTCAATCATCAAATGCTCCTGATCTTTGATGATGCTCGTCTCTCTAAAGGATGTTGCTGCAGACTTCGTATTGTTCATCCAAAAGCTCGCATTGAACGACTACTTCTCTCCAACTGATGCGAATTCTAGCCATGTAGGTCGCACATCCACGGGCACCCATATGGATGTGCGATGTACGCGGTGTAGGAAGAATTCAAGCTCCCAAAATCGGTCAAGGTGCAACATATCTGTGTAGCGTAGTTGTTGGAAGTATCCAACAACACTGTCAATGACGGGTAGTTGAGGTTGACCTCATCAGTAAAATTCAAGTCGGCACAATCAACTATGTGAGGAGGATCTGGTCGGTTTAGGGTCAACTTGCAGGAGATGATGCTTGCTCTGTAGGTGCGAGGAGGTAAATGCATATATGAATACATGTAGATGTTCTACACACACATACATGTAGATACATATATCAATCCATTTGAGCATCTACGTATGTGTAGGTGCATTTGTTGAAACGAATCATATGCATTCATTGGAAACTATTCTAGTTGATACACACGACATATTAGTTAACCATATTTATTTACAAATGATTTGGAAGTTTCATACATTATATGGTATATTTTGAGTTTTTTCTTTTATAATTATATCAAAGATAGACTTATAAGATAAACTCATGAACTTGTAATACTCTTGGTAAAATTTGAATGTACTTTAAATCATCACCTAATATTTCACGCATCAAAAAATATTGAATCGAATGCAATGTCAAATAAAAGGTTATTAGTTTAAATTCTGATTCAAGTTTGGATTAAAAGCTTCTATTACGAATTGAATTTGGATAAGAATATATACACACACACACGCGCGCGATTAGCATCCTTGTTCCTATGTAGTTAGTTGAGTAGCATAAAAAGCCACACACTTTGCTATTATATCTCTTATAATTAGCAGGTTGAATTTTTTCAATAAAAATGTAAGTTGAAATAAATTAACAGGACATCTTTCAAATTTGTGCACGAGGGTCCATTTTTGTGATGTTAGCTATTCTTGTCTATTAACCGGAATCAGTGATATACAGATCTTATCCCTGGTAAAAAGCACTATATACTCACGTTGATGCAGAATACAGAAATGTGGTTCTTCTGATGCGACCGTTAGCAACGTGCGCACTTTCGTGAAGTAAATTGTCACGGGAAAGAGCATCGAGCAGCGAAGAGATCAGAAAATCTATTTGTAGAAATTAATTTATCTGGTTTTCACCAACATCATATTATCAAATTTCTAACTGTATCCATCTGGTCAATTTACCTGTGATCTTCGCTTCTCATCGCAGAGGAGCTTGAAGACTTGCAGGTGAGAAAACGACAGCCTGACAGTGGAGATCGCTGCGAGGATCACTCCGTTTGGTTGCTCGAGTTCGATGTTCTTCCTCATCGTGAATTTTATGGTTTCGTCGACCGAGTGGGATAGGGACGTCAACGATTGCACGAGTGAGGACGGGGTGTTGTGGAAGAACATCTTGATCATCCTCTGCGTCGGGAGCCTCAAGATGTTCTTTCTCGTATCTGACGTAGGAATTATTGGGAAGAGGGAGGTAGATCAGACTTCTTTCTACTATTATTTGTTAACTGGATTCATTCCCAACATTTTTATCCGAATCTTTCTATAAAACCATCTACAACAGTGGAAGCATACTCGGTTCAGCTATTACAACAGAGATGAAGTCGAGGTCGTGGCTCTTTTGGACGGTGTAGATGTTGAAGTCGGTGACTCCTGGTAGGTTACGAAGCCGCCGACGATGTTCCACAAGATGAAGCTGAGGGTCATTTCCCTTCTGGATGGTTTAGATGGGACCACCCTTGGAGGTGACAATGTTGTTGGAATAGAACCATGCAGATGGCGACGACGGCAAGACCAGGGGCAATGGGGAGTGCAGAGGTGTGGGGATCGTTGGTCGTGAGGAGGAGGGGAGGCGAATGCCCTAATAGAGAAACTAAGGCGGGGAAGCAAAGAGAGCACCTAAAAAGGAGGAAAGCTTCGTTGGGGAAGCGGGGAAGGAAGGGGGTATGATACATGGCCATTTTTTGAAAGAAGAACTGTGGTGACGTGGCATAAGCTGGGCAAAAAACCCAGCTTTAACTAATGTATATAGATTTTGGCGGATGGGATGTTACGTGGATCAAAGTGGTGTTTGCATCATGACTTCATTATTTTCACCGGAGGAAGATGATCAATGGAAGATGCAAAAAGGATATTATGTCTGGGAATGTACAGTCATTGTGCTTTAATTTTTTTCTTAAGTAGCGAATACATGAGTTTGCTATCATTTTTAGTTTCTGCTTCCTCCACATATACCCTACTCAAACTTCAAAAGAAAGTTGGGACAGATAGGTGATAACGGTACCAAAACCTTTCATCTGTACCTTTTCCAACCTCTCTTAGAAGGGAAGGTTTTTATTCCAGATCTTGTTCGCCAATGTGAAAACATCTGCTTCTTTATTGCAAACCGATCGTAATTATTCAATTTCTACAATTGCACATTGTTAAAGGGATAAACTTAGATAGATTATGAAAGACCCAAGGGTTCTCTTATATAGGAGAAAAATCCATTGGATAAAATACAAAAAGAGAAAAAGATAAATAGATGATTACAAAAGATAAAGTAAAGAAAATAGAAATTATCTTAATACAAAATAATAGGAATTATCTCAACACCCCCCTCAAGCTGGAGCGTAGATATCAATGAGACTCGGCTTGGAACAACATTTCTGATAAGGTCCCCTTGTTAGAGCCTTTGTAAGTATATCTGCTGTCTGGTCTCCAGAGCTGACATGTGTAGTAGTGATAATACCCTTTTGTATCATGTCACGAGTGCAGTGACAATCCACCTCTATGTGCTTTGTTCTTTCATGAAAGGCTGGGTTATTTGCAATGAAGAGAGCAGCTTGATTATCACACTGGAGATGCATGGGAAGATGTACTTCTATAGTTAGGTTAGTAAGAACAGATGTGACCCACATCATTTTTGTGCTAGCCTGTGCCATGGCCCTGTATTCTGATTCAGCACTTGATCTAGCAACCACCGTCTGCTTCTTACTTTTCCATGAAACAAGAGAGTTTCCTATGAACACATCAAATTCAGATGTAGACTTTCTATCTTTTGGACACCCAGCATAATATGCATCTGCGCATGCTGTCACTGATAGAGATGTGCCTCTGCTGAAAAGAAGTCCAGTACCAGGTGAAGTCTTCAGGTATCTTAGAATCATAAGGACTGCATCCGTATGTGCTTGTCTGGGCTGCTCCATAAATTGGCTCACTTTGCTTACTGCAAATGCTATGTCGGGCCTGGTAATAGTTACATATAATAGCTTGCCAACCAGCTCTCTGTATCTTCTTTTGTCGACTTCCTCAGTATTATCATCATAGAATTTCATGCTTGGATCAAGTGGAGTAGTGGCAGGTCTACAATCTGCCATGCCAGTCTCTGAAAGAAGATCTATAACATATTTTCTCCGGCTCATTATAAGACCATGTTGATTTCTAGCAAACTCTATTCCGAGAAAATAACGTAAATGTCCAAGGTCCTTAGTCACAATTTGTTGACCTAGGAAATCCTTGGTATCCTGAATACCCTGCTCGTCATCTCCTGTAATAAAAATGTCATCAACATAAACACGAATAGCTGTAATACCTCTCTGGGTCTTTTGTATGAACAAGGAGTGATCAACAGTTGATCTCACAAACCCCTGTTGCTCTATCAAGTCCGAGAGTTTTTGGAACCATGCTCTTAGACTTTGCTTGAGGCCATAGATAGCCTTGTGTAGCTTGCAAACCTTCTGACACTCCCCCTCAGCAACAAACCCTGGTGGCTGCTGCATGTAGACCTCCTCTTGTAGATCACCATAGAGGAACGCATTCTTCACATCAAGCTGATGAAGAGGCCAATCTCGTGTTACGGCAACAATAAGGAGAATACGTAGAGTAGAATGTCTGGCAACTGGGGAGAAAACATCCTGATATGTCTGGGTGAACCTTCGTGTCGCAAGTCTCGTCTTATAGCGATCCACACTGCCATCCGCGCGGTGTTTCGCAGTGAATACTCATTTACATCCCACAACTGACGTGTCAACGGGAGCAGAAACAAGACTCTACGTACCATGTGATTGTAGCGCAACCATCTCCTCCTCCATGGCAATCCTCTAGTGACTATCTTTGAGAGCCTCCTGGTATGTCCGTGGTATTTGTACTGCTGATAATGTTAGCGTAAATCTCCTGAAATCTTTTGACAACCTTTCCAAAGAACTCTGGGCTGCAAGAGGGTAAGTAGCACATGTCCTTTTTTGCTTTCGCAGAGCAATTGGTATGTCAAAATCATCTGCCAAATCATGGGCTTGGATATCTCCCTCTTGAGAGGGTACATGCTTCTCATATCTAGATACCTGTTGTTCAGTCAATTCAGGAGTGCCATCAGTAGAAACAACATGCTCATTACATACCTGAGGCGTGCTGGATGATGGGCAAGGCTCGTGAGCAAGACGAACATAGCGAGATTTGCGAGGAAAAATACAAGGCAAGAACTGAACTAGCGGAGGTGGTGGAGGTGGTGGTGGATGAGCGTAGGTGAAGATGAAGGACTAACTGAAGGTGGTGGTGGCATGTATATTTCATTATCAGAGTCAGATGGAATAAGTCTGTCACCTGTAGGAGAAAAATACATGACCGACTCAAAGAAAGTAACGTCAACACTAACAAAATATTTCTGGCTTAGGGGATCAAAGCAGCGATACCCCTTTTGGGTACGAGAATAACCAACAAACACGCACTTGATAGCTTTAGGAGAGAGCTTGTCGCGCCCTGGAGAGACATCATGAACAAAGGCAACAGATCCAGACACGAGGTGTAAGAGAGAAAAGATCATTATCGGGAAACGCAGTCGAATAAGGAGTCTTTTCTCCTAACACGGACGAGGGCATACAGTTAACCAAATAACAAACAGTAAGGACAGCATCACCCCAGTAAGTATGAGGAGCACGGCTCTGTATTAACAATGTTCTGATTACATCAAGTAGTTGACGATGTTTGTGCTCGGCAACATCGTTTAGCTGGGAAATGTAGACACATGATGTCTGGTGAACAATGCCATGTGATCTAAGGAACTCAGAAAGATGTAAGGTGCAAAATTCCAAGGCGTTATCAGTACGAAGATACTTGACGTTGGCAGAAAAAATATTCTTCATTTCATTAATAAAATACCTGATAACAGATCCAGCCTCATATTTATTTTTTAATAAGAAAACTCAGGAATGTTTAGAAAAATCATCTACAACTACGAGATAAAAGCGGTGTCCTTGGAGATCAGGAACACGACTAGGACCTCAAATGTCTAAATGAAGGAGCTCAAATAGCTGAGAACTGCTCCGACTCTGACGGGATGGAAAAGGGGAACGATGATGCTTCCCAAGTTGACATGCCTCACACTGAAAAGAGGATCTTGTAGAAATCTGAGGAAGAACATGGCATAGCTTCTGCAGAGGAAGATGTCCAAACCTAAGGTGCCATAGATAAAGAGACACAGGTCTTGTAGGTATAATGGAAACACTAGCATGAGGGGGTTGGACCAGTCTGTAGAGTCCTCGCTGCTCACGGCCACATCCAATCACCCTGCCCGTGAGTATGTCCTGAAAAACAAGAGATGAAGGGTCAAAGATGGCATGACAATGCAGATCCTTAGTGATCTAACTAATAGAAAGTAAATTCATCTGAAAAGTAGGAGCATATAAAATATTCTTCAGGCACATGGAAGGTGTCAACTACACCTCCCCCTGTCCTGTAATAGGTAAGTGGTCGCCATTAGCAATAACGACCCATCTGCCAGGTGGTATAACCCTGTAGGACTTTAGCTGTGTTTTGTCTCCGCACAAGTGGTGAGAAGCATCAGAGTCCATAATCCATTCTGTCATGTCTGCATTTGTACTACCAGTAAAAGCATATGTGATTCATGAGGAGCTTGAAGAGGCTCTGGATACTGCAGCGGTATCTGTGGTGGTGTCAGCACTAGGAGTTATGATCTCTCGAATATGAGAGACGATATCATCCAGTCGAGGATCGGTCTGCGGAGATGAAGTCTCTGAGGACGTAATCTGCTCTGCTGCTTGACCAGAAATAGGATATCCATGCTTTTGATAGCATATATCCTATGTATGTCCAGTCTTGCGACAATAGGTACAGGGACCACATTGGCGTCCCCTGCCTCTTCCTCGAGGTGTGCGTCCTCTGAGCTGGATCGCACCACCTCGACCACGAGAAGCGGCCATCACTGAGGAGTGTGAAGACGTGGGCGTCGAAGGGATGACGAGCCGACTGAGACGGCTATAGGCCTCCTGTATAGGAGGAATGGTTGCTCCAGTAAGAAGATGAGTACGTGCAACATCATATTCTTTGTCAAGTTCAGCCATAAAAACTCCAACCATCGTGGAGTTCCTATATGTCTTCTGTTGCTCAGTAGACGTCGTAATGGGCATGTAGCTATGAAGCTTTTCAAACATACCGCGTAGTGAAGAATAATAAACATGCAAGGGACGACCATTCTGCTTGGTGTTGTAGATATCGAACTGGAGTTGAAGAATCTTGGCTTCATTCTTTGCCTGGGCATATGTGGATGCCAAAGTGTCCCACATTGCCTTCGCAGTTGGCTGAGTTAGTATTCATTAGCTATTTCTGTAGAAAGAGTTCCACAAAGCCAAACGCGTGCATACGCGTCATCTTGCTTCCAAGAAGCATTTGCCCCAGTTTTGTCTGTTGGCTCTGGATCTGTCAAGATATGCTCCTTGTTGTTGCTTTGCATGAGGGTGAGAAATTGCATGGACCATAACTCATAATTGGTCCCATCCATCTTAACGATGGGTGCCGGACCCTTAAAGGCTCCGGACGAGAAGATGTCACCCTTATTGTCAGACATGATGATAAACTAGCCAAATAACAGACTCTAATTGGGGAGTAGATCGTTATAAATAATTTTGTAGAATCATAGGAAGGATCAAACAACCATCCTTAGTAATAGCCAACAATCCACGAAGCAAGGGCACATGACCTGATCGCACGGGAGGCACGAAGGCGCTTGGGTGCGAAGGAGTACGGGACATGGTCGCACAGGAGGCACGAGGGCGTGGTGCGCGTGGGGCGGGAATGTCGGGGACTTGGTCGCACAGGACCTGGTCGCAAGGGCGCACGCGCAAGGAGGCGTCGTTGCCGGGGACGCGCAAGGTCGCACAAGCGCGAGGGCCTGGAGGCGACAAGGGCCTATGTACGGTGCGCAGGCGAGGCGTTGGGAGTCGCCTTGGGCGCGATGCGCAGGCACGGCGACGTGCAGGCAGGGGGACGCGCAGACTGGGCGACGCGCGGGGAACTGGGGGCGACGCACGGGGAACTGGGGGCGACAGGGGCCTGGACGCTTGGGCCTGAGGGCGACGGGGGCCTGGGCGCGATGCGCAGGGAGGCGCGCAGGCGAGGAGCGCCGCCGTCGATCTCAGAAGAGGCGTGTGGGTCCACGCACACGCGACATTGAGGAGGAGTTAGATTTAGGGATATGAATGTGGCTCTGATAGCATGTTAAAGGGATAAACTTAGATAGATTATGAAAGACCCAAGGGTTCTCTTATATAGGGGAAAACCCATTGGATAAAATACAAAAAGAGAAAAAGATAAATAGAGGATTACAAAAGATAAAGTAAAGAAAATAAAAATTATCTTAATACAAAATAATATGAATTATCTCAACACACGTATGTGTAAGGAAGCAAACTTGAACGGATGGCAATTGTTTTGACAACGGCAAGCTGAGATGGATCTGTAACGTGATGTTTTGGCAAATGCATTTATGCCCCTACTATTTTTTCAACAACACATGTGCCTCTATGATTGCAAACTATTAACACATGTTCCCTTCCGCTAGTTTGGTCATACATGAGATAAATCGAATCATGTTTGTTCAAATCAATATCTTTGGAATATTGTAGTGGTTGTGCCTCTATATTTTTGACTATATAGCCTCTTCTTTCCGTCCCCTTTCTTCTCATCCTAACTGCTCTCTCTTCTATTCCAACCTTTGGTATCTTGACATCTTCAATGTCATCTTTCTCCTCCATGGTGTCATTGCAGCCATTGTAGGACGACAACTGAAAGAAGGCCTGCTTTGAGCAACGACAAATTGTTTCAATGTTATCAAGCTAAGAAGGGAGGATGAGTTGCCGACGTAGAAAGTGATGAGGATGCTATGGTAGATCACGATGGGTATATATCGCTTCAGGGAGCAAAACGATGTCAAGAGACGGTGTGCGACGTAGCTGTGTGTTTGAAAGATGCCACCTCCATGCCCAAGGTAGAGATGAAGTGAAGCGCAAGGTTTAGGCCTCGATCATGTAGCGGAGAAGTTAGGCACATGCGGTGATTGTTTACTAAGGGGTGAAGGTGGCACCGCCAAGGGTCGATGTAACGGTCGTTTGTTGTAGGGTGGAGGTGGCATCACCATGGGTCGAAGGAACTGGAGCGGCTAACCTAGGGCAAGCGAGGGTTGGGGAGTATGGGGATAGGTGATGGGTAATCTTGGGATGGACTGTCGAGGGGGCTTAAAGGAGGAGGGCATGAGTTGGAGTTGTGGAAGGGGGTGGCATGAGATGGAATAATTGTGAGGAGGGGTCAAAGTGGGCTTGGGAGGGGACGAGTTTGGGGGTGGAGGAGGTTTCGTTAGGAGGTAGAGGAGGACGTGTTGGACTAAAGTTGTGGATGGGGTGGAGCAGGATAGATGGACCGGGGGGTGGGGTGGGGTGAAGGATGGTATACTTGAGGCATATGTTCTTAGAGAAGATGAGGTCGATGGAGATATGAATGATGTCGGGTAGGATTTGAGGTTGGGGGGAGGGAGGCAACAAGGATAGGGTTTATGGAGGTTGGGTGTATGGTCCAATGACGAAAGGGTGATTATTATGAATGAAGAAGATGACTAGGAGTAATATAAAAATATGCTACCAAGGGTGGAGTAGGACATGTGGAATGTGGAGGAGAGGGGCATGTGATGGAGGGGGTTCTTGGGGCGGAGGTTCTTGGAGAGGAAAAGACAGATGACGAGATGGAGGAGGATGCTGGGCATGAGTTGAGGTTGGGAGGAGGGGTCGGCATGTGCATGGTTTGTGGAGGTTTAGGGTAGGTGATAATGGCAAAAGGATGGTGGTTACGAAGAAAGAAGATGACATGGAATAATATATCAAATATGATGATAATTAATTACACTTGTGCCTATTTTTTCTTGTAAATTACTCTTGTGGTTAGAAGTATGGAGAGTTTTAGGTGAGCGTTGTTTGACTTGACTTGCAAATCTATTCAATGCTATTTGGCGAAGCAAGACAATGCTTGAAGATTGGAGGAGAAGCATTGTGGTGCCTCTTTATAAGAACAAAGGAGACATTCAAAATTGTTCAAATTACAGAGATATCAAGATGATGCGTCACACTATGAAAATTGGAGAATGTTTGATAGAAAGAAGGTCAATGCAAGTTTCCAAAACAAGGAAAACCAATTCGGATTCATGATAGGTCACTCAACTATTGAAGCCTTCCACTTGTTGAGGTGAAGGATGGAGATTTATAGAGCTAAAAGGAATAACCTCCATATGTTTTTTATTGATTAGAAGAAGGTTTATGATTCTGTCTCATGGGAGATATTGTGTAGAATTTTTGAGAAGAGACAAGTACCTGTCTTATACATTAACCTTATAAAGGATATGTACGTAGGGATTCATCTTGTGTAAGGATCCATTTTGGGAAGACTAATTATTTTGATATCACCATTGGTCTGTATCGAGATTCAGTTTTGAGTCCATTCCTTTTTACTTTGATTATGAGCAACTTGACAAATCACTTTCAAGATGAGATATCTTGATGTATTTTATTCGCTAATGATATTGTTTTGATTGACGAGATTAGAGATCCATTAAATGAGAAGTTTGGGGTCTGGAAACATGCATTGGAGACTAAAGGATTTTGTATAAGCAAGCTGAGTAAATGGTGAAGGAATTGAGGCGAAGATCGGTGATGATAACATTCGGTAGAGATTCTTTTAGATACTTGGGATCTATTTTACAGCATGATGGGAAAATTGATAGGGACGTTATTTAATATAATAAATGCATGTTGGCTAAGGTGGAGAGGAGCCTTTACTGTTCTCTGTGATAAGAAAATTCATTTTAAAATTAAAGAAAAGTTTTACAAAACAGTCGGGAGACCTGCTATGCTCTATGGATCTGAATGTTGGTCTGTGAATCATATACATGTGTATAGAATGTCAGTAGCAGAAATGAAAATGCTAAGGTGGATACGTGACACACATGTATAGATCTTATTCAGAATGATGTAATCAAAAGGAAATTTGTGTAGCTCTGATCGAGAATACAATGCGAAAAAAATGCTTAAGGTAATTTGGCTGTTTGCAAAGGAGGTTGGTTGATGCACCAGTTAGAAGATACGAGTTTTGGGATGTTGAGCCCTTTAAGAGAAGGAGATGAAGGCCCAAGAAGCGTTGGAATGAGACTATTCGAAGGGATCTTAGTTTTTTGGATCTAAGTTTGAGATTGATCTATGATAGATCTGAATGGAGGCAAAGAATCCATGTAACTGACCCTACTTAATGTGGGAAAAGGCTTTGTTGTTGTTGGGAATGTAAGGGACACCAACTAATCTGAGAGTTACAAGCGTCATTTGATAGTTTTGTTAGGGGTACAACCATGTATGCAAAAAAAGGTTGGGGCATAAGTGTATTTGTGAAAACATGAAAGGGTACACATGTTAAAATTCCTTATATAAAGTCGGCCTTCCTCGTTTGCAACTTCATCTTGGTCGTCCCTATTTATAATCCGAGGATTGAATTTGTTATTAGCCTACATGAATCTTATTATTCAAGGTATTGAATATTGTTACGCCTTTTTCAAAAAATCGAATAATAATACACGTCTCTTCTAACATTTGTATTGTGATTTAAATAAATGGTTGGGATATTGGGTGTAGATTAATTAGTATTTCATACACTCACAAGTCTTACAAGAAGCCCTTTCCTAATATACAAAGAATATGGTATTTTAGAACATGAGACATACCCTTGTGTTTCTTATTAACTTGCAATCTATCGATTTCCAGGCCTCTTTCAAATATCCTAAATCCATTTAATCTAGGGATTTTTACCCCACGAACCCTATAAACTTTGTTAATTACTTTATTGACCTTTGAAACATTGTTATTTCCCCTTCGATCCTGTAAACTTGCTAACCCTTACCTCACAGACCTTGTGGTTAACCCTCGTCCATTTACCCTTTAAAACTAACCAGATTCCGTCACATTCATTTACATTCTACCCATTTTGTTTATCAAATTTACGTTAAGTGCTCCCCACCTTTCTCATCTCCCTTTCCCCCCACCCAATACCCACCACCTCCTTGACCTCTATCGCCCTCGCCCTACTTCTCGACCTCAGCTCTCACCCTCCTCCTGCACCCTCACCCCCTTGGTGCTGTGGTGGAGCTACATGCATGTTGGGTTGGAGCTCATGCTTGGCCATGGGGTGTCGCTGTTCATAAATGATACCAAGGACCTAGGGTGCAACCACAACCTGGAGGCGTACTTGCATATGCTAGACGGCTACCACGAGAGGGAGGGGAGGTTCCCTGTTGGAGGCATGACGAGAACGTGTGCCTCGTGAGGAAGGAGAGGTGAATGTAGAGGGAGAGGACGAGGTTAGACGAGGAGCATGAGCACCACGACGACCTCCACCCCTACTCTCCTCCTCCCCGACCTGCACCCTCGCCCTCCCGCCCTTACTCTCCAGTTCCACCCGCAACCCTTTTGACCTCGGGGCTCGCCGTCCTCCTCCCCGACCTCGGTCCTCGCCATCCCGCCCTCAATCTCCAGTTCTACCTGCAGCCCTCCAAACCTCCGCCCTCCGCCCTTGCCCTCCCACCCTTACCATCACCCTCCAATTTCGCTCGCAACCCTCCACCCTCCGCCCATGACCTCAAATTTCAACGAAATTCGGTCGAATATCTGTCGAATATCGAAATTCAATCGAAATCGAAATTCAACCGAAATGACCGAAATATGGGGGTCCTAGTACAAAAAATGACCGAAATGATCGAAATTCCGGTCAAAATTCTACCGAAATTCCACTGAAATTCTGTTTTGGTTGCTACCGAAATGTTGATCGAAATCGACATTTGGGACATTGCCTCCGCCCTCGCCGTCCTCTTCCCCGACCTCCGCCCTTGCCCTCCTGCCCTCGCCCTCCAGTTCCACCCATGGCCCTCTAGTTCTGCCCATGGCCCTCCAGTCCTCTCGTACCCTTGCTCTCCTCCTCTCCGGCCGTTGCTGTCATCGGAATCGAGATGAATGGGGAGGCTTCGTCTAGAGTGAAGAAGGAAGGAGAGAGAGTGGAAGATGAAGGAGGGGGAGAGAATGAGGAAAGAGAGTGGAAAAACATATCATTGGATTTACTAGGAATTGATTAACTCAACTTAAACCCAAGCTAGTTAACCCAAGCAGTCTCAAGTTAACGACATGGTTTGTGGGGTAAGACGGAGTAAGTTTACAGGGTAGAGGAGGGAATTACATTGTTTCAAAAGTCGGGAAGAAAATCGACAAAGTTTATAAGGTTCATGGGGGTAAACATCCCTTTAATCTATGAATATTTTGTAAAATGTCGTGGATTGTGAAATTAAGTATTCAAATGAAAATAAAGTGAACTTCATTCTACATGTGAACTTTTTAAAGCAGGTCAGTAATGTGAGAATCAAATGAAAATAATCGTCTACACGTGATTTGTTTTAATGTAAACAATCAACAAAGTCTACAGGTGATTGGTTTTAATGTAAACCAGCAACATGTGTATAGTTTACTGATTACTTTAAAAGCAATTCACCCGTACATTCTCAAATAAAAATAAAGTAACTTCATCTTCGTTGTATACCCATTTTTCAACTCAAGTTAATGATGTGTTACATTGTTAGTAAAACATTTATGTCAGCGCCTGATGTTGAATCTGAACTAGAATAGCACAAATTTAATAATGTTACTTTAAGAGATCTCACAAGGAAGCTGCAACGTGATGACGACGACTTGGAAACTGCGGTGGTGAGGAAAACCCTGAGAATGAGAAATACAACATGGCAAAAAGGCAGATGTGCAAGAGCAAGGTGAAGAAAGCTGTTGCGATGATGTGGCATACTAATGCCTAATTGGACGAAATAGGGCGGATCTAGTGCTTGGAGTCCGAGGTGTAACATGTGCTCGGAGGATGCTAGGAGTCGCAGGTGCATCATACGCTTGGAGTCGGAGTCGAGGGGCTCTTGGGCTTGTAGTAGCAGAGATGTGATGGCGGGTCAGGGAGTCGGGGGACGAGGCGGTGGAGTAGCGAAGAGGGTTGAGCACTTGGGAGGGTTGGGGACGTATACTCAGTTAGTCGGAATAGGGGATTACGTATCACTTTCTCTAATTCATATGCGTCAACATATGCGGTTTACTTGAGCTGTTTAGGTCATTTGAACGCATATATAGTGTCTAGAGTATATGCTGTTTAGAATAGGGCGTGAGTTCGCATATGCGGATGCCTGGGCTGACTTTCTGAACCTTGAATACATGTATTGGTTTCTTCAAGAAGCAAGAAAGCAATGGACAATGGGTAATTTTGGTGTACAGATAAATAATAATTTGGGGTATGTGTCAGTCTGGATTGTACCAACATTATGTAAGGCCTAATTGGATGAAATAGGGTGGATCTAGGGCTTGGAGTCAGAGTCGAATGGCACTTGGGCTTGTAGTAGCAGAGATGCAATGGAGGGTCAGGGAGTCGGGAGATGAGACGATGGAGTAGCGGAGAGGGTCGAGCACTTGGGAGGGTTGGGGTCGTATGCTCAGGTAGTCGGGATAGGGGATTGCGTGCCAGTTTTTCTAATTCATATGCAGCGCTGTATGCGGTTTACTCGGGCTGTTTGGTTCATTTGAATGCATATATAGCACCTAGAGTATATGCTGTTCGGAATAGGGTCCGAGTTCACATATGCGGATGCCCGGGCTGACTTTCCGAACCTTGAATACATGTATTGGTTTCTTCAAGAAGCAAGAAAGCAATGGACAGTGAGTAATTTTGGTGGACTAATAAATAATAAATTGGGGTATGCGGTAGCCTGGATTGTACCAACATTATGTTGTGGTTGATCAAATTGAGCTACCATCCTAATCGTCAAGTTGGTTAAACCGAAATAGGAATTTGATCGAGACACGAGAAGTTTGAATATAAATTTTGTTGATGGTTGGCCAAAAGTAAAGTTGGATGAAAATGCATATGTTGATCATGAAAGTGCTGTGAAATGTTTGAGACATCGATACTCAATTCGAGCCCGTTGTAGACATTTCTATACATGCATCATTCCATTTTCTTAGATACATACATTCTATGTACACTGAATGGTTTACAAGAGTTCTGTTTTTGCCGTAAGTCTTTATTATGTCCATTCAGCCCCTTTTTTCCATCAGCACTTCATTGTAGACATGAATTTATTGTCAAAACTAACATAGTACCAATGCACAGCATGCATTTTTTATTCGCAAAAAAATGTAAAAATGTGATTCCAGAGTAGATAATATGGTAGATGATGGAGAGGGCCTTGTTTTTTGCACTTTTGGGGTCATTTGGTTTACCGTGACTCTTTGCTCTTTCAGAACTCGAGGCACTCTGCAGGGTATGTGTATGCACATGGGTGTCTTCTGTTTGAGTTTGGTTGAAGCATTTGTTATATTTTATTTGTTAATAAACAGAGTTTCTGGCTGAGCATCCACTGAGGTTTATTGGGTATGTGTATGCACATGGGAATCTTCTGTTTGAGTTTTTGTTGAAACATTTGTAATATTTTATTTATTAATAAACATAGTTTCTGGCCGAGCACCTACTGAGGTTTATCGCTCTTGTTTCTTTTAAGAAAGCCAATATTAACTAGATAATGCCCACATCTCGATATTTGCTTGAGTCTAGTGGCTGATGAATGACATCTGTTTCTTCTGAAACGCAAATGATGTCTACCAGAGTCTAATACTCATCTGGTTTATTAATTTTTAAGAGAAATAAGGGATGGTTGCTTGAGAAGTACCGGATCATCAGCTGCCTTTGTTGTCACCACAGTCCTACAACAACAACAACAAAGCCTTTTCCCACAATTAAGTAGGGTCGGCTACATGGATTCTTCGCCTCCATTAAGATCTATCTTGGGCTAATCCCGGGCTTATATCTACAAAACTAAGATCCCTTCGTATGGTCTCTTTCCAACACTTCTTGGGCCGTACTCGCCCTCTCTTAGCCGGCTCAACATCCCAACACTCGCATCTCCTAACGGGTGCATCAGCTGAACTTCTTTGCAAATGTCCAACCCATCTTAAGCGGTTTTCTCGCATCTTATCCTCGATCGAAGCTACGCCAACTTTCTCTCTGATTGCATCATTTCGAATCCGATCTTTACGTGTGTGTCCACACATCCACCTTAGCATTTTCATTTCTGCTACATTTATTCTGTGCACATGTTTATGGTTCACAGGCCAACATTCAGATCCATAAAGTATAGCAGGTCTCACGGCTACTTTGTAAAACTTTCCTTTAATCTTCAAAGGAATTTGCTTATCACAGAGAACAACAGAGGCTCCTCTCCACTTTAGCCAGCCTGCATTTATTCTATTAGTAACATCTCCATCAATTTCCCCATCATGTTGCAGAATATATCCTAGATATCTAAAGGAATCTCTCTTCTGAATGTTATCGTCACCAATCTTCACCTCGATTCCTTCACCATTGCTTCCATCAAAGGTGCACTCCATATATTCCGTCTTAGCCCTACTTATACGAAATCCTTTAATCTCCAACTCATGTCTCCAGATCTTAAGCTTCTCATTTACTCCATCTCTAGTCTCGTCAATTAACACAATATCATCAGCAAATAACATACACCAAGGTAACTCATCCTGAATGTGACTGGTCAACTCGTCCATAATCAAAGTAAAAAGAAACGGACTCAAAGCAGAACCTTGATGTAGACCAATGTTGATGTCAAAATATCCAGTCTTCCCAGACGGAGTCCTTACACAAGATAAAGCCCTATCATACATGTCCTTTATGAGGTTAATGTATAGGACAGGTATTTGTCTCTTCTCCAACACTCTCCACAATATCTCTCGTGGGACAGAATCATAAGCCTTCTCCAAATCAATAAAGATCATGTGGAGGTTCTTCCTTTAGCTCTATAAATCTCCATTGTTCTCCTCAGCAAATGGATGGTTTCAGTTGGGCGACGTGGCATGAATCCGAATTGGTTTTCTTTTACATTGGAAATTGTCACTACAGTCCTGCAGTATAAAAATGTGAAAAAGAAAAAAACATTTCATACAGTAACAAGATTGTGAAAGTGCAACATTTGCCACCGAGCTTAGCAAAAAGTCTTCATCGTTTGTACACTTTGGATTAATCAGAGTTGTGAGAATGAGGAGAATGAACATGCATTCACTAGAACTGAATGAGATAAAGCAACCCACTGAATTAGTCAAATTTGACATGGACTGAGTACATGATTGTGTTATAAAAAGCCTTTTTAATATAGGATCTAACATTTTCATTCCCGCAGTATGAATAAAATCTTTATTATATCCAATTCCTGATCAATTAAATTTTATAAAGCATGATTTTTTAGTTGATACATCCCTGAACAATAAAGGTAAATATAACCTCTATTATGGTGCGACACACTATGTAGTTTATGTATGTACTGTCCCCCTCTTAAAGATAAAGAACCTTTCTAAAATCTTAAATATGATATTTCTGTTAGTTGGTTCTTTTTCTCAGAATTTAATTATGTTGTAATCGCTGTATCACATATGCTTTTAAGGTAAATTGGTACTAAAATGTGTGAAAAAAGGTCATTATTCATATGATGTTAAAACGTAATCGTTCTGGTCCTTTGATATAATGAGTGTGTGTGTTCACAATGGGCCTTTTATCGGCTCATTTGTTATAAAGACTTGTCTCTCGACACCTTGTCAAAGATGATATGTTTGGTACCTACTATTGCAATGTTGAATGATTGAAGTGGTTCTGATGAAGGGAATGCCATGAGAAGAATGGTTGTTTGCTTATATCTAGTCTTAGTTCCTTTAGAAAGCACCCTACTTAAAAAACTTTTGCCATAGGCTAGCTAGGATTCTAATATACTCAACAATGTTTTGTATAATACCTTTATATATTGTCTAAGTATTGTCCTTTGCGTATGAATGCGGTTTGCTTTAACTCATTAAATATGAATATACATGTTCATTCACTAGATATTTTATATTGGCACCTCTCCTTCGAATGTCCTAGTTTATGTATTGTATGTCTTTTAAGTACTGATGCTAATACTCTTTTGTCACGTCTGTCTTATGTCCCTGAAATTTCTTAATCTTGTCAAAACTTATCAAGAGAATAATAGCTCCTAAACACATGAATTTGTTATCCTTTTACATATAGGGATGTAGTGAAACTTGAATCACAAACTTCTATACATTTATTATTGAGATGACTCAAATCCTAGTGCATCGGTATGTTTGTCCCCCTGTTTTCAACCTTCTCCAATAATGGAGGCGAGTCCCCCACCCCCCCCAACTAGCCTTATTCTTTGTGGGGGTGGGGGTGCCTAGGAGTAGCAGATGCGTCTCTCCTCCTGCAGGGGAACTGAATTAGAGTGCTGCTTATTTTTCCTCTAAGGCACTATGTATCTCAGCATCAAAGGTGTTGAAATAGGATAAGAAAAAAAATATAATTAATCGTTTTTAAGACACATTTATTGAGATGCCTTTTACTGTTGGTATGACTTGAAAAAATGGCATGTCGCCGACACTTTGTAGCATTTCATTCTATGTTTGCTTTCATAGGGTCGTGTTGAGAGTGTTGTTTGTTGTTCGCGCTCCTTGTTGTTTTCACATATCTGTACAAGAGACAGATTTCTGTATGTTGGTTCGTATCCTTTTCTTATAGTTGTTTCTTATCACTGAATTTGGGTGAGTACTGTTTAATATTCTAAAAAGGAATTGTGGTTATTTGTTTAGCCCTACATCATCTCGGCTTGAAAGTTGCTCGAGCACATCGGTTTATGTATATGTCGTATACTATTTGTTTCAGTGAGTAGAAGAACATAGATATTGACCCAGCATGGTCTCATCCCATGCTCTTTAATTCGCAAATCTTGGATATATGTAATCTTGATGGTAACTTTAGATCATACCATGTTATTTCCGTATTTTATTGTCAATTACTTCCGACAGCACATCATCAAGTGGTGTAGTATTTGTTGGCAATAGATGGTTTGGATCCACATAATATTATCGAGACATGGAAGCTGTCAGACCTCTTGAAAAAGTAGACATGCTAGGTATCATTGGCCATTATGAAAAAATTAGCGATGTGACTTCTGGTGTTGGAAGGCTAAAAAGTCCTCAAGTATGGACACATGTTACTTTAGTATTTGTGGTGCTGAAAATTCTGTGATTTTCCTGCGGCATCTTGGCTAAATTTATGATCACTTTATTGCTGATATTGCAACTAAGGTTTGTGTCTGTGCGCGATTGATGCTAACATTCTTGACGAACTTATTTTTTAGGTTTATAATATCTTGTATCTCAAAATGGATGGTGGTTATGCTTCAAGGAAAAGAAAGCCCGAATCTTCTAGAGACCAGTCTTTCCGAGAGCTTGAATTTCCAGACAAAAACAAAAGGAGAAATCTTGATAATAATGTTGACACTCTTTATCGTATGATCTGCCCAGTGCACAAGATTGGTAGTGTCCTTGGTAAAGGTGGAAACATAGTTAGTGCCATCAGAGATGAGACTCATGCTAAAATAAGAGTTTCTGATAGAATTCCTGGAGCAGACGAGAGAGTCATCTTTATTTATGATCACCCAATATCAGAACCTGCAGGGCAAGCTCATGATTCTGATGTCAATGCGGTGAAACAGGGGCAGTACAAGCCTCACTGTCCCGCACAAGGAGCCCTTTTAAAGATTTATGATAGAATAGTTGAGGACGACTTTCTGGAAAAAGGTGATAACCACAAAAATAGTGAGGCAGATGAAGTTATAGTCCGCCTTCTTGTCCCAACTACCCAGGTTGGCTGTCTTATTGGGAAAGCTGGGGATGTTATTCACAAACTAAGAAGTGAAACTAGGGCTAATATACGTATTCAGGGAGGAGAGCACCTTCCACCCTGTGCTATGATGTCTGATGAGCTTGTGCAGGTAAATGAATTCATGCAATTGGATTTAGTTTTGTTATTTTGTGACTTTTTTGTTGTTTTGGTTTCTTCTATTGTTATGGTGAGATTATCATATATAAGATTTTGTTGATGGGATGATACGTTTAGCATAGTTTTTGTTAAATCTTCATGTTTGGCCACTTGTTTGCTTGTTTTTTTCGTGTTTTTTAGTCTTTCTTTTCAAGTTACTATTCTCAGGTTCAAAAATCGAGCATCTAGGTTTTGCTCGGTATAATGTGATTTTCAATTGAATCCAGTGAATATTTTCCACATTTGTCCTCCAATTACTGAAGATTAATTTGGACAAGACACGTGCTAGTTTTTTTATTTTTTGCTTGTATGTTTTACTTTTGCTTAGCCGACCCTACTTAGTGTGGAAAAAAGCTTTGTTGTATGTTTTGCTTTTGCTACCCTTTGCAGGAAATTTTCAACATTATTTTGTCTTAAGTAGTTAAGGTTGAAATTTCGGAAGTTTTCAATCATTTAATATATGTTAAGCTCTGCCTGTATTTGTTAGTAGCCAAATTGGAAAATGTGCATTATATCCACATTTGACTGTTTGCATCCTAACCAACTCAGTCTTCATCTATCTTAAGTTTGTATTTATTATATCATTCAGCAGTGATTTTTTAGGAGGAAAGCGGTAGCTGTTTCATAACAAAGAAATCTCTTGCAAGGAAATTTTTGATCATGAAATTGCAATTTCTTAAAGTTTGAATTATATATATTTTGTGCTGTGGATGTATGGTATTTGTAACATATTTTGGACCGTGTATACCATATCCTCATTTGATTGTTATCTTCTCGTTACTCAATCCTTATTATTTTACATTAGCTAACTACCATGTATAATTGCAGTTTGCCATTCCATCTTATAGTATGCTAAATGTCGACAGAATCTGGCATTATTATCGGATGGTACTAATATGGCTGTAAATCTTCATGAAACTGGATAAATTTGGACGTGATAACTGTCACAATCTCCACTGTATTCATAAATTTAAGTTCGAGAATTTCATAAAAATATTAAAGCTTGAAAATGTTTCTGAGAAATTAGTTTTGAAGATTTCCAATTTCCCTTTCAATTAAAGCAAGTTTTGAGTTGGGTAAAGATGCACGAGCTGCATTAGGTAATATCAAAGTGAAGGGTCGACATGGTGATGGAATATGTGGGAGATAATGAATAAGGGCTGATGGCATTCTCCTTCAATTTGTAAATGACCTCTCTTTTGTATAAATAGGTTATTACTTGTTTTAGGAAAAAATATGAATGAAGAACCAATGGCTTTTTAAAGTATAGAAATAAGACATATAAAGTAGTAATGAAAAATTTAAAGTTAGTGTAACCGAAGGCATTTATGTATAATTAGGCATAAATCTTTTTTTTAGAAAAACTTGAACGAATAATCAGTGGTTACTTAAAATATGGAAGTAAAACATATAATTGTAGAGATAAAACCAAGGAAACGTATAATGCAAAAGTGTTGAATCTGGGTTTAAAAAAACACATATGGATGGATCTTTTATCGAGTTTTGCTTAATGAGTACAAGGGATGTGTGGTTCTATTTTAAACCCACCAACTCAACCAAGTCCTAATACTTAACAAATGATGGACTAAACTCTCCACACGACCCAATTGCACAAATAACTCAGTACTCTCCAGCAAGTTGGAGCATGGGATGCTCTTCATCTTGAACAATACGAAACTCAACATACACAAGTCGATTACATTATTAGATGTAACTCTCAGTTGTATCTTCTTGCTCTTGTGGTCCAAGGAATTTGCAACTCTGCTAGGTGATGAATCCTAGATACATCATGCTAAAATCCGTTTATTATTATCCTAACTTAAACAATTCAATAAAAACATTACTTAATTCATTATTATTAACTATTCTTATATTGCAAATAATATGTATATAATTAACAATAAATTTCTTACCCTAATTATGTATTTAATACTAACTCTTTTCCTTATTATTAAAAATCCTAAAAATCAGGTTAATTATTGTATATATTTATTTTGATTTCAAAAAGAAATTAAAAAGACAAAAATATAAAACCACTAAAATAAGTGTTTTAATTCATTAAAAATGCTTGCAAAAATTCATCATTGAACAAATAACCTCTTTTGGATTTTTGACCAACATAAAACTTTCATGCTTTGACTTTTTTCCAATTAATCCTCTAACTATTTCTTTTTAAATTTTCTTTATTTTTCCAATTTTGGACTATTCTGGTGCAACCATGTGGCGTCGTCCTCTGGGTCACCCACGCTGCACCCTCTTGCGCCACCCGCCTGCCTCATAGGTCGTCTGATCTTGCCTCCCCCGTCCTCATCCCAACCTTCCATTCGTGCTCTCTCTTTAGCCCTAGCATCCAACACTCCCTTTACCTCCACGTCACCACCACTCACTCCATCGTAGGATGAGATTCTCGGATCTCATCTTGACCGTTCTCTACTGCCTCTCCCCTTGCTGCTCGATCTGATCTGATGGATCAGATCTGCGCCCTCCACCAGCGCTCCCATCTAGACCGTTGAATCACTTGATCCGACGGTGGAGCCACGTCGTCTTCCTCCTGAAACCCCCGTTCCAGGTGTTACGCCTTGCCGAGCCCTCACTCTTGTCTTATTCTACTGTTCACCTCCGACCTCCTCTCCACGTCCTAAGCACACGTTTGCTTTATACTACTTTCCTTTGAATTTCAAATGAATTTTCTTATCGCATAAAGCAATAGAGGTTCCTCTCCATATTAGTCAACATGCATTTATTCTGAGTAACATCTTCATCGATTCCCCATCATGTTGTAAAATGATCTAGTACACAAATATCTAATAAAAATATATAAACATCATGTGGTCACACAAACCGTGTATGCACCTCTCATATGCCTATATGCTAGGTGTATCAAACAAAATTCTTTAACTGCATCATTATACAATGTGCGATACATGTTTGTTCCGCATAGCCGTATATTAGACAAGGTACATTGCCTATGTAGTTCGCATTATAGATAGAGTTTATATACATTTAGGCTTATTATGTATTTGTTTTGACTGCTTGTTTACTTTTATTAGTAGTTTTTATGACTTGTATTAATGTGGTCAATGGGTTGCTATTTTTTATTGGTTTGATTGATGTTTTTAATAAAAATTATGTGTATCTATAAAAAATAATGTTTAAATTTGTATACATATCTTTAATTTTATTACTGAATGTTGAAAATTTTTATCCTATTATGAATTGAAATATTGATAGTGAAACACTTTTAATTTTTAAATTAAAATATGCGCAATCACACAAATTGCATATTGTCCTGCGTATCATGCATTATTCATGCAATGACTTATTGGAATGAACATGAAATCTACATGTCACACTTGAAAATTGTTGGTCTTTATTTCAACATGTTGTGAAGTAGGTATTTTAAAAAATGATGTGAAGAAGGTGATCCACGGAGATGGAGATTTTGAGCAGGTTGTCTTTATGCAGCTACCATCATCATTTGACCTTAAGATAGGGCGTTGAACGTTTTTCTTACGGTGAATAGTTTTCTTAAGAAAATATATGGTCCTTATTAAATCTTGACCATTCATTGTTTTTTGTAGAAATTTATTCTATATGTACTAGTTTCATCATTTTATTTCTCTGTACCCGCGTTATGTAATTTACCTATAGGATTCTCCTCTATATAAGAGAGCCAAGGGTTCTCACAAAGAATAAGCTTCTATTTTGTTCCAACATGGTATCAGAGCAACGGTCCTAGATCGGAGCTCGTATACCCTAACCCTAAACTCCACCAGCCGTCCTTCTTCTCTTCCTCATGCGCGCGCTGCCAACATTGCCGCTAGCTCCTCCCGACGCTGCCTGCTCCTCCCAGCGCTGCCAACCCCTCCCAGTGCCACCGCACCCTCCTCCCCGTACACACGTGCGTCGCACCCCTCCCTTCTCCCGCCGTCGCCACGCGCGTCAACGTCTCCAGTCGCGCGTGTGTCGCTTCCTCTCGGCACCGTTAGCGTGCGTCGTTGCATCTCGAGTCTTCTTCGGATGATGGATTTGATTGCATAAGTCTACATATGCAATCGAATCCTCACATGTTTGTGTAGACATCTATCTTTGGTCTACAAAATCCCTGTGATCTCCATCCGGTAATATGTCAGACAATAAAGTAGATGTACTTGCCACATGTGCCTTCAGAGGTCCGACACCAATTGTCAAGATGGACGGGACGGAATATGAACTCTGGGCCATGCAGTTCATGAGTCTCATAGTCGAACGCCAAGAAGTATATTCTTACCGATGATGAACCGGTGAAGAAAACATGGATTTACGCCTCTTGGGAGGCGAACGACGCATATGCCGAAGTTTGGCTGTTAGGTACATTGAAGATCAAGATTGCCAATGACCTGTTGCATCAGCCCACTGCCAAGGCCATGTGGGATATTCTGGCTGCAACCTACTCTCAGGCACGGAATGAGACCAAGATTCTTCAGTTGCAGCATGATATCTTCACGATCAAGCAGAATGGAAGACCCCTCCACTCATTGTACACATTTTTGCGTGGAATGTTTGAGAAGCTTCGCAGCTTCATGCCTCCGACGGCTACTCATGAGCAGCAGAAGACTTACAGGAATGCTAGCATGATTGGTGTATTCCTTGCTGCAGTTGATCCTGAATATGACGTTGCCCGCTCTCAGATCCTTGCGGATGCCACTACTCCTCCAATGGATGAAGCTTTGCACCAACTTAGCAGGATTACTGTTCCGACTACTACTACTACTGGTCAGACCTTTTCGGCAATGGCAGCATACAAAGACAGAGGTGGTTTTTCTTCCTTTCGTGGATGTGGGCCCCGTGGTAGAGGGGACGGACCCGTCAGCCTAGTACTTATTGTCATTGTCTCGGTCATTCAGAGGATACATGCTATTCGAAACATGGTTTCCCAGCACCAGCACGAGTAGTAGAGCAAGTTGAGTCCCATGCACCCACGACTTCAGATCAGAGATTCGATGGTCTCGTCGCCAGACTTCGAGATATCATGCCTCCTACCTCATCTCCAGGAGACCATTCAGATGTGGCAGCTTTTGTGTCTGCCAATACATCCGCTTCTGCTAGTACATCAGGTAGCCTCTATGCTTTTACATATTGTCATGGATCTGAGATTACAGAGTGGATTATGGACTCCGGAGCGAAACGCCATTTATGTGGCGACAGAGAGCAGCTAACAACATACAGACATGTCCCTCCAGGATGGACCGTAGTGATAGCCAATGGGTCTTACTCTCCTATCACAGGATAGGGAGAGATTTCCTTGACGCCTTCAACGCGTCTACAGAATGTGTTACATGCTTTGGATTTTTCTATGAACTTGTTGTCTATTAGCTAGCTTACAAAGAATTTACACTGTCGAGCTATATTTGACCCAACATCTCTTATTTTTTCAAGACATCCTTACAAATCGAGTGATTGGGTGTGGCCGTGAGCAGGGCGAACTTATAGGCTGGTTCGCACACCTTTTGCAGGAGCATCCTCTCAATCAACCGGATCAGTCTCTTATATGTGGCATCTATGTTTTGATCATCTTCCTCTCTCGAAGATGTGCCGTATTTTGCTGCAGATTTCTTCCGGTTCCTCATTTCAATGTGAAACGTGTCAGTTGAGAAAGCATCATCGGTTGGCTTTTCCCAGTCGGCAGAGTCGGAGTAGTAACTCTTTATTTGTGTTGTTTCATGTCAATATCTGAGGTCCAAGTCGTGTCCCTGATCATCAGGGACACTGTTTTTATCCTGTTGCAGTAGATGATTTTTCTCGTTTGTCGTGGGTATTTTTATTGAAAAATAAATCCGAAGCAGATCAAAACCTTTATTAATGAAGTGCACAATGTTATCTCTGCGTCTGTGAAGTTTGTCAGGACTGATAATGCTTTGGAATTTTATACTCGTTCTCTTTCATATTTTTTTCTTCACGTGGTATAATTCATCAAACATCTTGTGCTTATACATCTCAGCAAAATGGTGTTGCTGAGAGAAAACATCGACATTTACTTGATTTCACTCGGACCTTTCTTATTCCGAGTCGTGCACCACACTCGTTTTGGGGTGATGCGGTTCTTACCGCATGTTATCTTGTGAATCGTATGCCTTCGTCTGTCTTGGGTGAGAAAATTCCTTTCTCTATGGCTTTCCCTGAGAAGGAATTATTCTCTCTTACTCCTCATGTCTTTGGTTTTGTTGCATTTGTTCACCAATTGACTCCAGGTCTTGACAAGCTCTCTCCTAGAGCTGTCAAATGTGTGTTTGTCGGTTACTCCAATACACAGAAGGGGTATCAGTGCTATGATCCATTGCAGAGGAAATACTATATCAATGCTGATATCACATTTTTTGAGTCCGTAGTGTATTTCTCTCGTACAGGTGACAGGTTGGCTTCTTCAGAGTCTGATACCGAAATCTACATGCCACCTCCACCTCCTAGTCTGTTGTCTTCTACTATTATACCAACACCACCGTCACTACCGCCACCTCCTCCACCACCACCACCAGTTTCCTCTACACAACCATCTGTGCAGTCTGTTCCAATATTACCCAAGTACTATACCCGTTGCTCAGCTACTGCTCATGGTCATGGCCAATTATCCATCGTGCCCCAGGTTTGTCCTGATAACATGGTTTCTAACGATGGGACTAGCGATAATTCTGTATAGGGATCATTGCAGGAGGAGGCTTCTGAGGACATGGACACACCTATTGCTATTGGGAAGCAAGAGCGTACCTGTGCTTCATATCCACTTGCTTCACATGTGTCCTTTAATCGCATGGCATGAGATTTTCACAACTTCGCAGTTGCTCTATCTGTTGCAGACGTACCGCAGACTTATACCAGAATGCCTTGAAAGGTAGCCAATGGCGTTTAGCTATGGAGGAAGAGATGACGACCCTGCAATCACGTGGTACTTGGAGCTTGGTGTCTGCTCCTCCAGGTGCCTCTATTGTCAGTTGCAAATGGGTGTTTACCATTAAATATCATGCCGATGGGAGTCTTGATCGGTACAAGGCGAGATTTGGTGACACGGGGGTTTACTTAAACCTATGGTGTAGATTATTCGGATACATTCTCTCCCGTTGCTCGTCACTCAACTTTATGTGTTCTGCTCTTTGTTGCAGTAGTACGTGACTAACCCTTATTTCAACTAGATGTTAAAAATGCCATTTTGTATGGGGATCTACAGGAGGTATCATGGCCTTAAATGTCGGCGAAATTCGACCGAAATTCGGTCGAATTTCGGTTTCGGTCCATAACCGATATCGATACATACTGGTATATCTTTTTCCAGGATATCGACATATATCGGCCGAAATATGACCGAAATTCGGTCATGTCGACACCTTTCGGCCGAAATGACCGAAACTTGGAATATATGCACATGCAGTCCTCGAATTTCGGTCGAAATTTGGTCCTTGTCGGCCACTTTTGGCCAAAATGGAAAAACAAAGTGCTGAAATGACTAAATTAAAATATGAAATGACTAAAGTTGGCTAGATTCTTTGAAATTTGGACTCACTAGGACACCTAGCTAGTATTTTAGACTCTAAAATACTAGCTAGGTGTCCTAGTGAGTCCAAATTTCAAAGAATCTAGCCAACTTTAGTCATTTCATATTTTTATTTAGACACCTATAAAGAAGAGCTAGCTATATTATATGGATTTCATTCATATTATATTGGTTGTAGGCCCTTCATAAAGATTCTTTGGAGGCCTATAAATGGTGGCATCCATTGCACCATTTCACCACACACACAACACAAAGAGTTGTCACAACTCACAAGCCTTCTTGCTCTCTTGCTCTCTCGTGTTTGTAACTGTCTGTAAGTACTTTCCTTATAGTTTTGTTGCTAGCTAAGATTAATTCTCATTTTGTCACTGCTCTAAATATGAGTTGATTTTCGATGCTGAAGATATACATTACCGGTAATGATACATAATTGCCGGTAATGTGATCATTTTGTCACTGTTAATGATCGAGGATGATCGATAATGATCGGTGGGCCTCTACCGATCATTACCGGTAATGATCGAGGATGATCGATAATGATCGGTGGGCCTCTACCGATCATTACCGGTAATGATCGAGGATGATCGATAATGATCGGTGGGCCTCTACCGATCATTACCGGTAATGATCGAGGATGATCGATAATGATCGGTGGCGCCTCTACCGATCATTGCCGGTACTGATCGAGAATGATCGAGAATGATCGGGTTGCCTCTACCGAACATTACCGATAATGATTGATAATGATCGACGTTGATCGATGATGATCGGGAATGATCAGGGAGCCTCCACCGATCACTACCGGAAATGATCGGGGATGCTCGGGAATGAACGGTAACGATCGAGGATGATCGGAAATGATCGGTGGGCCTCTACCGATCATTACCAGTAATGATCGAGGATGATCGATAATGATCTGTGGGGCCTCTACCGATCATTACCGGTAATGATCGAGGATGATTGATTATGATCAGTGAGGCCACAACGATCATTACCGGTAATGATCGAGAATGATTGGTGGGCATCTAACGATAAAAATTTAGTGGTTCTATGATATTTCAATTTGAAAGGCATCTATGCATATAAAATCATTTCTTTTCTTTACTTCTTTCTGGGCTTGAAGGAAAATTTCAATGTCAAAACTCAAAATTAATATTATCATATGTACCAAAATTTGATTCCAGCCAATCACCGATATGGTGACCGAAATCGATATTTCAGGCCTTGATCATGAAAACATCTTATTATTATAGTAAAAACTTGTATTTCTATCTCAAATAATGCTTGACCAACATCAGAAATCTTAATTTTATAAAAAATTGAGATTTCAAGTCATTTCCAGAATTTCCGGCCATTTCATCGAAATTCCAGCCAGTCTCCGAAATGGTGATCGAAACCGATATTTAAGGCCTTCATCATGAAAACAACTTATTATTATAATAAAAATGTGTATTTCTAACTCATTTAATGATTTACCAACATCAGAAATCCTAATTTCGTAAAAAATTTGAGATTTCAAGTCATTTCCAGAATTTCCGGCCATTTCACCGAAATTCCACCGAAATTCCACCGAAATTCCTTTTCCGGGGTTACCGAAACGAAACCGAAATCCGACATTTGAGGCCTTGGGAGGTATACATGCAACTGCCTTTGGGGTTTGCTACTGAGGGGGAGTGTCAACAGGTACGTAGACCCCATAATGTGATATATGGCCTTAAACAAAGTTCAAGAGCTTGGTTTCAGAAGCTCTCGGATCTGATTGAATGACATGGGTTCAAGAGGTCAAATGCAGGCCATTCTCTATTTGTGCAGAGAACTTCTAGAGGGATAGTTGTCATCATGGTTTATGTGGATGATATAATTGTTACAGGAGATGATGCGTATGGAATAAAGATGGCAAAAGATTTTTTGGACAGTCAGTTTATTACTAAGGATTTGGGCACCTTACGGTATTTCCTAGGGTTGGAATTTGCGAGGAATGTGTAGGGTTTTGTGATGACCCAAAGGGAATATGTTACAGATATGCTTGTTGATACGAGCATGATTGGGTGCATACCCTTTACTACTGTGATGGATCCTAGCATGAAGTTGTATGATGGTGATACAAATGAGGTTGATAAGAGGAGATACAGAGAGATGGTGGGAAAACTCCTTTATGTTACTATTACCAGACTAGATATCACCTTTGTTGTGAGTCGAGTAAGCGAGCAGCCTCGACAGGTACATATGGATGCTATACACATGATATTGAGATATCTAAAATCATCTCCAGGTATAGGATTACTTTTCAAGAAAGGAGCAACTCTCACTGTATCCGCATGTGTTGATGCTGACTATGCAGGGTGTCCTAAGTCTACGTTGGGCTTTGCAGTATTTGTTGGCAATTCCCTTGTTTCTTGGAAAAGCAAGAAGCAAATCATTGTGGCTAGATCAAGTGCCGAGTCTGAATTTGGGCAATGGCACAAGCGAGTACCGAAATGATGTGGGTTCGAGCTGTATTAGTAGATTTACATATAGAAGTTCCTCTACCTATGCAGTTACAATGTGATAATCAAGTTGCTCAGTTTATTGCAAACATCCCTGCATTCCATCACGAGATATATGATTCAGAAGGGATTGATATCTAAATCACATGTCAGTTCAGGAGAGCAAACTGTAGTCTGTAGATATATTTATCAAAGCATTACTCAGAGGACCATTCCTGAAGTGTTCGTACAAGCTAAACATGATTGACATCTATGCTCCAGCTTGTGGGGGAGTGTAGAAATATGTACATATTTTTATTCTATATGTACTAGTTTCATATTTTATTTCTCTTTTCCCGCTTTATGTAATTTACCCATAGGATTCTCCTCTATATAAGAGAGCCTAGGGTTCTCAGAGATAATAAGCTTCTATTTTCTTCCGACATTTTTAATTCATGTCATTTATCTTTGAGTTTATTGATTTAACAACTTTTTACTTTAATAGCTCAGTAGTAATCCGTTCATGGAGGTAAAACACCTCATTTAAAATCCATGACCATTAAGATCCTAAGATTGACTTCTTGATATTCTGGATGTTAGCGTAATGGGAGTATGTTTGACAGTAATGAGATTATTGACCCACCTAATTCGAATTCTAGTTATTGAAAATAAATTCATAATGTTAGTTGTAATTTTGTGTTCAAATCCACACAAAGAAGAGAGACATGTTAGAGACAAAAAGACTTAACATTACTGTGTATGTGCTTTTCAATTCCAACCTTAAAGAACATCGACTTGAGCAATCAACATACTCTCCTTTTCATTATTGTGCGCACTTTGTTAAATGGCCCGGTGATGTTGACATACGAGATTAAGATGAAGGGTTTTTTAATGTTCATGATTAACTCAGGTTCGGTTGCAAGTGCACCTGACGCAGTGTCGTACCTTCAAATTCTTTGATTGAGATTGCAGTTGCATGTGCAAACATGATAGCAGATACATGAATGTAAGAAATGGAGCATGCTTTAGGAGGAGTCTGCAGAATTGGTTACCTTGGAGGTTATCTACAGGAGTCTTGGAGACCCAATCAACTGTACACAAAAATGGTGGAGCGTCATGGGACACTGGCCTGTAGGTTGAGTGTCATGGAGCTTGTAGCAGTGCGAGCAAAATAGATACAGACAACAATGTAAACCATGACAAAGGATGCCGCATCATTACACATGCATGTGTAGTAGGGTGGTATGCATGACGAGCATATGTTGAGGACCAACGAGATGTAATCATTTAGGCATACACACGAAGGCACACGGTGTCAGTAGTGGTGTATAACGATCCAAGGAGACATGGAGTGTTGCAGGTGTTGAGTATGAGCGTGGGCGAACATGCTTGGTATTGCATGTACGAGAGTGGTCCGGTGACTACGATAGTGGAGTTCTGATAGTATTCCTGTTAACATTTGTAGAGCTAAGGATGGGTTTCCCGTACGAGGGTATGGAGGCCATAGGTTCCCTTTGGCACATGATCGAGAGTTTGGTGGCACTTGGTGAGAATTGTCAAAGCTGTATTAACAAGACGTTGGAGTACGAGTGCTCTGATGATTGGGTTGATGTGGCATCATTTGTGAGAAGATGAAATGACAACCAGAGAGTCGAAGAAAGACTAGAAGATAAAGAGTTGCTGTGGAACGCAAAGGGTTTCCATGGAACTTGAAGAGTTTTGTCTTTATTTATCATTATTGTAAATGTAATAATGAGAATCCATTGGGTTTCCCTGAGTCATGTATATAAGAAGGGGCGGTGACTCATTTGGAGACACACCTAACCAAATAGTCTCATACTTCTAATAAAAGAAGATAAGCTTTGTGCCCGTCCTTGTGTTCTTGAGCGTTCTTGAGTGCCCATGCTTGTGCATGTATTTAGAGCGTCGGTACGTGAGTAAGAAAATGTGACACAGGAAGTGTTGGATCACAACCGCTATCCCTCTACTTGTAGAAGGATGATTAGCTTACGAGGAGCTAATGCCACACATGTTAGATCACCAACTATAGAGTTCGGGATTTTGACCTTGTTCTACGTAACGTGGAACAAAAAATGCGACATGATGCGTTAAGGTGCTCGCGTCGAGGTGGAGCAATATAACTTTTAGCCACAAAGCAATTGCTTTAGGTGCTCTTATTAAAGCATGTGCTTTGATTGCTCGAGGCGGAGCCAAGGTGGTGAGACGGAGAAGCGATCGGAGTGGCAACCTTGAATTTTTAGAACACTTAAATAACCTAATGTTTCCATTCCCCCCTCCACTTTTTTTTAAATCGCGTCAAGTTAGTTACGACCCACACCTCCTTCACCCCAACAACAAGCTACTACCGGCATCGCCCAAGCATTGTTGTCATCATGGGAACAAATTTTGCTGAAATTCAGCTGAATTTTGGTCGAATTTCTATTTCGGCTGGTGACTGATATTCATTCGGAATGCTATGTATAGCTCGAAATTTGGGGGCCCAATTCAAAAACCAATTCAAATGACTGAAATTTCTATCGATTTTCGATCGAAATTCGGTCCAAATTTCATTTCGATCAGCCACAAAAATGGTGACTGAAATCGAAATTTGAGGCCTTGGTTGTCATTGCCTCCAATCTAGCGTGTGGTTCACCATCACCTCTTCTAGCCATCTTTGTAGCAGTTAGCCGTTGTCACCCCTCCCACCGTCTTTAATTGCTCGCCTTGGTTGCCTCCATTACTCACATCTTGTGCTTCATTATTTGTTTCTCCATTTCATCATTTTTTATTTTAATTTCTAAATAACAATCTTAGTATTATATACAATATGGTGATAGCATATCTACTTTCATATCATTGATATACAATATCGAATTATTAGAAGTGGTTAAACTTGTTGGATTTCATGGATTAGGTAATTAGTGTAGCTACGACCTTTTCTTGCTTGGATTTTAAAAATGCCAAAGATAATCAAAGGATCGAAAGATTCCAAAGGAGGTGAGAATGATCTCAAATGGAAACATTATATTCAACTCGAAATGAAGGATCCTTTAATAAGTGAAATGTATATATCTATTGTAATTTTTGTAGTAAGAAGATTAAAGGTGGATTATGAGATTAAATTATTATCTTGTTAAGACTAAGAAAAATGTGAAAGGTTGTCCACATGTTTCGATCGAAGTGATAAATGAGATAATGCCTTTATTAGCAACCAAAGTACGCTAAAATGGAAGATCCGTGTTAGAGGGAAAGAACATTGTAGAGTAGGTACCATGGTTGCAAATGGACGGATAGCGATACAGATATTGGTGTTAACGTATCCTAATTCATTTTTAAATATGAATACATATGCTGATGTTGATATTGATGGATATGAAAACTATGTTACCATTTTTTAAAAATGGATATGAATGTAAAATGGATACTCTGATCACAAATAGAGATAATATTAGAATTACTTTATAGATTAGCCTAGATATATATGTATTGGATCGAATAGGCATGATTTAAATATACTAAATGAATTTATATCATAATAATTATACTAATATTGTTTAAAAAGGTATACAATTATGCTTTATATGGTTCAAAATAAATCTACAACTATATATATATATGAAGAAGAATATACAGATGCCGATGCAGATGTTTCCCGACTATCAAAGTGATATCCATATTCGTATCCATTTTAAAATGGACACGGATACATATGTCAAAATTAGTGTGAAATGTATACAACGGTGGATCAGTTATGAATATATTCGTGTCCTTCTGCATCCCCATTCGGTACTTATGGGATGCAAGCTCCAGATTGAGGTGATGAAAATCCATCATTCATTGGATTTGGACCTAGCGTCAAGCAAGTGAGAGGCTCCATGGGCTTATTTGTTAGTTCAACAAAGATTGAGAAGTTCTCCAATCGAGACAATTGTTCATGAGAGGGCACATCAAACTACATTAAATAAGACATGAAGGAAAGCTGACGAATTTTGTGTTTGTCATAGCACTGGAAGATTTTTTTACGAGAATGGGTTGATGTTCAACTTTGTCAATAGTCCTTCCTTTTTACACATGCTTTATGATGTTGATTCTTTTTGGGAGGGGATGGAAGCATCTAACGACATGTGTTAAGAACTTGGATTTTAAAAAGAAGTGAAGAACGTTGGGCATATGCTGAATGAAGCAAGGACCTCTTAGGCAAAGATTAGTGGTTGTATAATTTTAGATGGTTGCTCGTATGTTAAGAGTCGTTCATTAATCAATTTTTTTGAATAATTTTAAGGGGACATGGTTTTTAGGGCCTGATTGTTTATTGGGTTGGGTTGGGATATCCTCCTGTGAATAGTAGTTGTTTTGATAATTGGGAAGGTTGGAATGACAAATGTGATGTGATGTGTCATTGATTATGTGTTATATTAACTTTTTAACGATTATAATATGCTTTTTGTGTTAATTTTTTTATTTGAACATGGGTAAAAGCAATACACCAATGAAATTGTATGGTCCATACGAGTTATCTCAACCCATGAATGCATGGGTGGAGCTGGGGGGTATGCCAGGGTACCCCGTGGTACCTTGGCAACTAAACAAGCCCTTAAAGCTTGTAAATGCATCTAATAAAGTAAAGAATGCATACTTTTTATCCTGTTCGATGGGGTTGCTGCCAGTGAAGGCATTAGTATAGAAGTTATCATTGAGAATGTCTCAAATTACAAGGTGGCATGACTAATGTTTATGGAGAAGTGAAAGTACATATATCAGACTTCACGTGCAACCCAATGTATAGACTTTGATGTTAGAAGACATTTTGAAATTGTTTCTACATGCTTACACATTCAAGAAGGTGAAACAAATGCTCATGGTTGGGTTTTGGCCATAATAAGGGAGCACACAAGAAGAGATTTGGTATAATTAGCTGGCACGCCTTTTGCAACAATTCTTCTCACGTTGTAGAGATTGCTAAGTGTGAATGACTCCTTTGAATCATTCTTTACTTTTAATCAAGACCTTAAATACCGATTTTACTTGCATATCGGTGAGTTGTGAGTTGTGGAAACTGACATATCGATGACATGCTGCTAACATGTCATTGATATTCGTCAAAACCGACCTCTAGGTCATGAAAAGGCAAACCAACAACATCAAAATTTGCCACATCAGTTTTGATTTAGCCAACCCAACAAATACTTGAAATATCGACGAATTTTCTTGACATTTCAAGCCATGCTTTCCAGTGTTCACTAAATCGGCTGCACGGGCCGCATATGCGGCCACATATGCCCGTGCGGCGAGCAGACTGCACCGATTACTTGAATCAGTGCATTATGCGCCTTCCTCGCATATGCGGCCCGCATATGCCCCGCATATCCTGCATATGCCCCGCATACTGCTCCAACAGCTCCAACTTTTCAATCTTCTCATTCAGGTCCTTATTTCTGTAACTCTGCCTCTTCATTCAATTGCTAGAATATGACATGTATTTCTATACAATTGCAATGCATTATACCATTATGTATATGCAATGATTTATGTTTTTCTCATGTATTATTTTCACGAGTATATGCAATGTATCGTCGAATATTTTTTATATATGCCGATTGAGGTTTTGCTCATGTAGTGCATGTATGTGTATTGAAGTTTTGTTATTACGAATCATATAATGTAAAGTTTTTATGGTAAATGTTTTCTTGTGATTAAATATGAGGCAATTAAAAGTATATATGCATACCCATCTAACATGAACCGTTTTTCTTAGATCTTCTTTAACTCCACTTAGATACATCACTTCAGTGGTAATGTTATTCACAGATATTTTTTATTTTTAAATTAAAAATTAGAAAACCGCTTAGAACCGCATATACCCCGCATATGCCCCCGCATACTGCTTAATCAGTATTCGGTGACCAGTCCGAACGCATACGCATACCGCTTTCCTGAACCTTGATGCTTTCAGTGCATGGAAGAGGAGTCCCATTGCTTCGAAACCTCAAGGGCAAAGTGTGTAGAATGCATTTTTGAAAGCGAATTGGTGTGATGTTGCCTATGTGGATAATAGCAACTAAGCCCTTATGCCATGATTTTATGGATGATGGATTTTTAAAAATATCCACCAATGGGTTTCATTTATAAAGTCATAGATATAACTAAGAAAGAAATTGCACGAGCATTAGGCAACGATGAAACAAAATGCAAACCATTATGGGGTATTGTAGATAGTAGATAAGATCATAATATCCATTTCTTTTGTATGCAACGACAGTCTTTCTCCATCCCCAACGTCATTTTGAGGCGTCATGCTCTACACATGTCAAGATAAAAATTGGATTGTATTCTTGCATGGTAAGGTTTATAATCGGTCCATTGGAAGTGGAGTAAATTGATCTATATATGGATGCTTTTAGGAATGTCCATAGATTGTTTGAAAGGGTGAGTGCTATCATGCGTAAAAAGAGGAGAGAGGAGTCCTTGTGCATATCTATTTTTTTATACTATTTAATTTTCTTCTTTTCAACTAAATTTTAATGTGAATTATAATAATTTTCAGCGGATTTGTTGAATGCTTCAGGGATGAATCTTCTAAGTTCTCAAAGTTTGCCATCAGAATTTTTAGTTCAACTTGCAATATATTTCGATCATAGCAATAATTACTTTCTAATAATATACATGGTTAACGTAGTTGAGGATATCGGGAATCTTGGACTAGGTCTACACAAAGAGAAGCATCTGAATCGTGCAAGTAAAATTCAATGATTTGGTATTTTGTGATGTTTACCTTTAGTTTAAGCATAGAGAGGTATGGAAACAGACAAAGGAGGATCCTCAATACTTGGATGATGTGGATTCTAGTAATGAATGGGTGTTACAGCTAAAAAGTTGTGAATTTGAAGCATATCAAGAACCTGATACAAGCACTCAAGTATGACATAGAAGTTGAGGAAGACTAATACAATTAACGTCGATGAAAAGGAAGGCATGCGGATGTAATGCTAAATTTTGTGTAGAACTTATTTGGTTATTGTAAATGCAATAAAAGTACTATTAATATTATCTATTTTAGGTAAAGCAATAATTAATGTAGGTGAGGGGGTGATTCATGATATCGAGGATGATGTTAGTAATGTATGCGAGGATGTTGCAAATTGAAGGTTTATGGACAATATTTCATTGGATACTGATCTTCTTGATTTAAATGTTGTAGTTGGAGGTGATGCTGAGGAAGTACAATGGTGATGTTTTTTTGAAGCAGAAAATGGTGTCCCAATCTGAGACCCACTGCAAATAGTATATATTATTTTAACTATAAATTACAATGTAAATATAACCATGATGTTTGATGTACTTTGCATTGAAAAATTACTCTAAAACATATAATTACTTTAGATATGTGGAAATTTGTTAGACAATATTATATTTTTCTAATATTATTACTTTTTTGTATTAAATTACATATTTTGGGTGGAATACTGTGGCTTATGCCTTGACCACCTTGAGGTTATACCTCACCTCGATTGCAGAAAACCACATGGTTCCATCTTTTATATTTTCAAACCTTTATGTTAAGAAAATTTTGGAAACTAGTAGTAAAAAAGGTGAACATGGCAAGGACGCTTAATTTCGAATGTAACTGATGTGATGATAAACAGGGGGGGGGGATTTGGTTATATGAAGAAACATATGACGAAGAAGAAGAAGTTGATTTAGATGATGACGACGACTAATGTCTGTTACTATTAGAATTTATTGTTGTATTGAGATGTGAGAACCCGCTTAATGGTCTGGTGGTAGAAGCATTGGGCTTCCATTCCAATGACCAGAGTTCCAACCCCACCCTCCCCCTTTTACTAATATTCTACATTGAACAATGTCTTCTGGAGGATTGATCGACCTATGGAATGTTTGATGTGATATGGGTGATTTTTCTTCAAGAGTCTTTTCTTGGAGTACTTGGGAGGGTACTTTTCAAGATTTTGTGGTTTTAAACAATCCTCGTCGGTATTTTTCAAGATTTTGTGGTTTTTAACAAACCTTGTAGTTGATCGTTAGTTTGCAGTGATCATTCTTTGGCCATTTTTAAGGAGAGGAATGAGTACTAACAAGCTTGCAAAAGTCGGCCGACTAGTCGAGTCGGGGGGGTAGCCGACTCGACTAGGCCTAGTCGGCCCTTAATCGGTCCACCCGACTAGTCGGCCGACTTTTACAACCTTTTTTATTTTTTTTGTTTTTCACTTTTTTTAAAGCAAACATATTCTAATATGCTTAATGTTATATTTAAAGTCAATTACTTCTTTTGTTTCATCATGATGTCATATAAAATGTACAAATATATGTATATATACAAATATATGTATAAAAAACTGATTTATATATTTTAAAAAATTTAAAAATTCAAAACCGACTAATGACCGACTAATTCCGATTAGTCACCCGACTGCCGACTAATCCTTAGTAGGTGACCCCGCCGACCGAGTACCGAATACCGCTTTCTGCAACCTTGAGTACTAAATTGAGTACACATTCAATAAATTGGAATTTAAACCACATTTTAACAAAAATGGTCCATTTGAATTTCTTTAAAACACTCAAAACTTGTTGTACATACAAGAAAGCATAAATTGGTTCAATTTTGGGGTTGGAATCAACCCATAGAAGTCGATCTTCATTTCTTTCAATCGTAGCGAGGATGCATCGTAGCGTGCTGATATTTTTTGGACTCCACAGGGTTTTCTGATGCCATCTTTTCCTAATTTTTCTGTACAAAGCATGCCTTGAGGGCCATAAGCAAGAGAAAGAAAGATTAAAGACCTTTCTCAAGTGATGCGTAACCACTTGCTCCTGCTCGGTGTTGGTCAACGGGAAACCAGAGGGTGGTTGGTTCCAGCCGCAGAGAGGGCTGCGTCAAGGCTGCCCCTTAGATCCCCTGCTTTTTGTGGTGGTTGCGGATTGTCTTGCAGTCTTGTTTCAACGGGCAGTTGAGGAGAATTGGTGTGAGGGTTTCAGGATGGGGGTCATTTTCGTTCCGGTTTTGCAGTATGCGGATGACACGTTGATCTTCCTGGGGGGGACTGAGGAGCAGAATCTCAATGCGACTACTTTGGTGGATGTGTTTGGATGTCTATCTGGTTGCAGATTAACAGGCAGAAGTCAGCCCTGGTTCCTATGGGGATGGATGGCGTCGAGAGTAACAGATAAGCGGCGTGGGCTGGATGCCCTCAGGGGAGATTGCCGATAACCTATCTGGGGTTGCCACTTGTTGATGGTAGGCTGAGGAAGTCCGATTGGGATTGTGTTCTTAGAAGAATGGAGGAGCGGTTGGAGGGATGGAAGGCTACCACTCTCTCCAAGGGTGGGAAGCTTACTTTACTGAAGCACGTTCTTTCAGCCATCCCGGTTTTTTTTTCTCGACGAGGAGAATGCCTCCTGGTGTTAGAAGAAAGGTGGAAGCTTTGATGAGATCCTTTTTCTGGTCCGATGGGAGGCAGACATCGAGGGGGTTGCACCTGGTGGCTTGGAAGGATATCGCGGTACCGGTTTCGGAAGGGGGTCTTGGTGTAAGGGATGTGGATTCTATGAACAAAGCCTTGCTCGTCAAGTGGGTGATGCGCATTTGGGGTCCATCCGACTCGCCGGTCTTGCGGTTGCTGAGGCCCGAGGGAGATCTATGGTGTCTCTGGGGAGTTGGTGGCAGTGAGGAGGCCTCATGAGTCCTCGTTGTGGCGTGGGATACGTGACGTGATTCTGAAGTTCAGGTCTCTTTTTCGGCCAAAGTTGGGGAATGGTCTGCGGTTCCGTTTTTGGCATGATATCTGGACGGGGGAAGGGGCGTTGGCTTATCGCTTTCCTAGGTTGATGGCACTGGCCGTCGACAGGGGGCGCGGGTGGCGGAGGTGGCTGACTCTGGGACATGGGCGCCGTGGTTCCATGCTGTTCTCTCGGATGGAGGAGTTTTTGCAGTTGCTTTCGGAGGTTTCCCCTGCTGGGGAGTTGTCGGGTGACCTTGATCATTTTGAGTGGGTTGACGGTAAGTTCTCGGTGAAGCTCGCTTATAGGAAGTTGAGAGGTGGTGTGGTGGAGCGAGACAATGACTTATGTGCGGTCTTGAAGGTGATCTGGGTGGCTAAGATCCCTACTCGGGTTAAGGTCTTTCTTTGGTGTCTAAGGCGAGACCAGATATGTGACAAAGTGAGAAGTGGCAGACTGTTGGGTGCGCCGGATACGACTTGTGACAGATGCGAGGACGACGTGGAGGACGCGGACCACATTTTCTTTGGCTGCAGATCTTCGGCCAATGTGTGGGAGTCGTTACGGCTTTCATGGGTTCGGCCATCTGATGCGGAGCATTTTTGGAGATCTATTCGGTCGGTCGGCCTTGGGTCGTCCGGTGATGTCTCCAAGCCCTTTGCTGCGCTCTGGGCTATTTGGCTTGGCAGGAATGATGCAGTCTTTAAGGGACAACGATTTTACTTTGAAAATGTTCTTGCTCATTGTAATGCTTTGTACAATTTCTGGATTTCCAGTTGATGTACCTTCTCGTCTTCTATTAATGAATGCTTTGGTGTGGTGACTCCCGCCTTGGGAGGACTCCCCCTTTTCATATTAAAAAAAGTGAGATGCACTAAGAATGAGGATGAACACATGCTTGTTACCCATGTTTCAAATTTTGTGAAATTTTGGTGAAATTTTGCTAAAATTTCGCTTTCGATACTCTACCGAAATTGAAATCTCGCTATGGATCCTTCCTTCACAAATGTAGACCGATTTTGGGCAAAATTGGTGAAATTTCGTCGAAAATTTCAAATCATTTCGTTGTTTCACTATCTTGAAACGAAATCGAAATCGAGATTTAAAACCTTGCTTGTTACTCAGAAGGATATAAAGACTAAATTGAAGCAATATTTACATAAGCTTTTCATTGAGGAAGGAACTAGAGAGATCACTTTAAGAGCTCTAGTTTGTAGTGAAAGTTACTTGAATCGTGTAAGCTATATATGAATATAAAGGAAGCAAGTAGAGGAGGCTTTGAAGGTTATGAAACCTGAAAAGGTGTATGACCTGTTGACATTCCTATAGAAATATGAAGAGTTCTAGGCGAGCATTGTTTGACTTGGCTTACAAATTTATTCAATGTTATTTGGCGAAGCAAGAAAATGCTTGAAGATCGGAGGAGAAGTATCGTGGCACCTCAAAATGGAGACATTCAAAATTGTGCGAATTACAGAGGTATCAAGCTGATGAGTCATACTATGAAAATTTCGGAACATGTGATCAAAAGAAGGTTGAGGCAAGTTTCAAAAGTAAAAGAAAATCAATTCGAATTTATGCTAGGTCGCTCACTATTGAAGCTATCCACTTGTTGAGGATAATAATGGAGATTTATAGAGCTAAAAGGAAGAATGTCCCTATGATTTTTATTGATTTGGAGAAGGCTTAAGACTGTTCCACGAGAGATATTGTAGAGATTTTTGGAGAAGAGATAAGTACCCGTCCCATAAAGGATATGTATGATATGACTTCATCTTGTGTAAGGATCCGGTCTGGGAAGATCGACTATTTTAACATCAACATTGGTCTGCATCAAGATTCATCTTTGAGTCCATTCTTTTTTACTTTGATTATGGACGAGTTGACTAGTCACATTCATGATGAGATACCTTGGTGTATGTTATTCACTGATGATATTGTGTTAATTGAAGAGGTTAGAGATGGAGTAAATGAGACGCTTGAGGTTTGGAGATATGCATTGGAGACTAAATGATTTCGTACAAGTATGACTAAGACTGAATATACGGAGTGTACTTTTGATGGAAGCAATGATGAATGAATCGAGATAAAGATTGGTGGCAATAACATTCAGAAGAGAGATTCTTTTAGATACTTGGGATATATTTTGCAACATAATGGAAAAAATGATGGAGATGTTACTAATAGAATAAATGCATGTTGATTAAAGTGAAGCGGATCCTCTACTGTTCTATGTGATAAGAAAATTCCTTTGAAAATCAAAGGAAAGTTTTACAAAGTAGTTGTGAGACCTACTATGCTTTATGGATCTGAATGTTGGCCTATGTGCCATAGACATGTGTAGAGAACGACAATAACATAAATGAAAATGCTAAGGTGGATGTGCGGGCACATATGTAAAGATCGAATTCGGACTGATGCAATTAGAAGGAAAGTTGTTGTAGCTCCGATCAAGGATAAGATGCAAGAAAACCACTTAAGGTAGTTTGGCCATTTGCAAAAAGAGGTCGATTGATGAACCAGTTAGGCGATGCGAGTTTTGGGATATTGAGCCGGTCAAGAGAAGGCGAGGAAGGTCCAAGAAGTGTTGGATTGAGACTGTACGAAGGGATCTTAGTTTTTTGGATCTAAGTCCGAGATTGACCCAAGATAGATCAAATGGAGGCAAAGATCCATGTAGCCGACCCTCCTTAATGTGAGAAAAGGCTTTGTTGTTGTATTTTAATTCTACTCACCTTTTTAGTAATTGTTTATGCATACTTTACGAACCATCGGCACACTTATTGAATTAAGATTAATCTATTTGCTGGTAAATACTACCTGACCCAAAGGTCTTGTGACGTGTGCGATCTCGTAATATAAAAATGGTCACTCATCTTATGAGAATGCAGGTTTATAGTTATTTATGAGTTTTTTAACATTGGAAATCTTAATATAAAAATGGTCACTCATCTTATGAGAATGCATGTTTATAGTTATTTATGAGTTTTATTTATCATTGGGAAAATCATAATTCTCGTGGATCTTGCAGTTTAACCAATTTGATGCTGGCATTTTGTGCGCTTCCAACATTCCTTGTATTTTCAGTTTTCAAATTTGCTTGTTAAACTTATATTATGGCAAATTTTATGCATTGTAATCAAGATGATGTAACCTAAGTAGTTGAATTTGCACCAAACTTTAGTAACATACGTTTATATAATGCCAAGTAGAGTTAATCAACTAATTTTACATCTCATAGAATTGAGAGGAAGTATTTATTTGCTTCCAAGGAGAACTTACTATCCATTGGTTGGCATTTTGCACTGAGTCATGTCCAAGAGATTTTGTACTTGTGAGTAGTTTCATCATTTGAAGCATTAAACCAGCAACATCTCAGTTTAGGAGAAATCGAATTAAAGGTACACTACAGTGCCATTTTTTCAGTGGACAGTGGCTTGCAGTAGCGGTGTTTTTTTAAGGGTTCACCATGCAAGGGATCTTTTGGATACCATGTGTGTAGCCTTTAGATTATGATGGACAACATAAAATCCTTTTTACCTCTTTATTGCAAGCGAATGAGGGGTTGACTAGGTAGATGCTGTGGAGTGGACTACATTCGACTTTAGCACAACCATTAGGGTCATGCATTTTTGTGGTGGAAGGTCTGGTAAAATTGATGGCATGCGTTGACTGGTGGGAACTGTTGACAAGGGATTTTGGGGCTGGAGATCATAATATTTAGTGATAGCATACTTGTGTTGCTTGAAGTTTGTCCCTTCTACCTTACGATTGTTACTCATGTATGCGTTAAGCTAATGAAAGGATTATGGCTAGGCTAATGGTGTTGACATGAACCACATTCATCTTAAGCACAACCTTTAGGGTTAAGTAGTTTTGTGGTGGAAGGTCTGGTACAATTGATGGCATGGTTTGACCCCGATTGTCTAATGGGTATGGTATGATTGTACGGTTGGTGTGGTGAGGATTGAGAGGATGCTCATGCATGTGTTGAGACTGTAACTATCTATGCAACACAATCAGACGTACACCAATCTATTATGTTACACATGCCTCCATCAATAAAACCAAAAAGCATTTCCCAACTGCAAATTAAACTTAGCAAAAATGAGGGGCATACCTAGAGGATAATCATATGAGGTTCCTGATCAACCACAAATGGTATACATAGCATAGGGAGAAAGTTACTAAATGGTTCCCTAATAAATACCAAAATAAGAACACGAGTAAGCATTGTTCTTGCTTATTAGGGACGAAGTTTGCATATAAGGATATGCAGAAAATGAGAATGCGGAAGCAAAACCAGATATAAATATACTAGAATGATAAGAACATCATGATTTTATGTGGAACCCTACTCCATAACGAGCGGGATGAAACACGGGAAACCATAATGAGAACGCGGACGCATAACCAGATATAAATATACTAGAATGATAAGAACATCATGATTTTATGTAAAACCCTACTCCATAATGAGCGGGATGAAACACGTGATACCATCTCTTAAGTGTCGGTAAGACCAAGTCCCACTCACATATGATATGTGACTAGACCTGTGGATTTGGTAATTGGACCTTTGAGGGATCCAATGACTCATCTATGGACACATACTCTAATACCCCCTTCAAGCTGGAGCACACAATGCTCAACATGGACAAATAGACAGAAATCACTCACTCACACAATGCAAGACACTATATACAATATCAACTCAACACATACTTTACTGGCTGCCTGCTGCTGACGATGCTTCTCATGCCGTGATGTTAAGGAGGAATTGAAGGGTTGGAGTGTGATTCGAGTAGAGTCTCCTCGTCGGAGAACTTATGCCATGTACTGCGTCGAGTCAGTGAAATTGGAATGATTCACCTTGTTAGAGAACTCTAACCCACAACCGTTTCCTTTATTGAAGAGTGCTCCATTTCTCTGAAGGTCCAAACAAAGAATGTCGTGGGAAAATCCATATGTAGATCTTTGGAGATGTGCCTGTCTCATAGGGATCTCGAAGTGGGTTTTTTCTCAGAGGAATCTTGAAAGATCTTGTATTTTGAAATTGAGTTTCTCTGGAGAACTCGAAGAAATTAAGTCATTTGAATATAGAGTGCCTTGATGGTAGAGTTTGAAACAGGAAATCTACACAATACCCCCCCTTTCTCCCATACTTGTCGAAAAATGACATCGACCAAATTGTGAGAAGAATAGAAGCAGAGAAATCAAAATCAGTTTAAAAAAACTATTCTCTTTCTCTTTTTTGACTTTTTCGTATGGTTTCTTTTTGTATATAGCCTTTTTAGTCAAAAAGTTCCTTTTTTTTGCAATTGGCGTTCTTTTTTCCGGATCCTCTTTTTGTTTTTTAAGGCACATCCCAGTTCGCTCGGAAATACAGTTTTGCCTATGCCTCTTTCTTTTTTTCAACACAACATTTGGCTCAAATTCGGCCCACGTGCAAGCACCCCCCTTTTATAGAAGCAGATCTAGGCCTGTTGGGCCTCAAACGAATAACAACCATATATATTTAGGGCTCCCCTTCAGGACCCCAATTCGTTAACCCTCCCCCGTTGAGAATCCTTCTCCTGGAGAAGTCCTTGCGTCGTTGCTCGGAAGATATGGAGAACAAGGGTCAAACCTGGGAATGTTGGAGATCAAGCGAGGTGCCACACGCGTGCGTGGAGCGCATCGTTGTTTGGAACAAAGGGCGCATCCATGCATGAGGAAGTGGATGCGAGGGAGGCGACACTGTCTGAGGGTTTTGGGTGAGTTTTCGAAGTCGAGGAGGTGACATTGCGTGTAGGTGGTGTTGGAAATCACCATCGTGGATCCCTAGCGTTACCAACTCTCACACTGCGATGGTATTGCTTGGGTTTAGAGAGGAGGCGGTACCATTGTGAGTTGATGTTTCTCGCTGCCGCCGACTGAATGATCTATGGGGGGTGGTCACTGTCTGTGAGGTGGCTTGGATCAACGATGCTTTATCATCTCGAGGGTCCAGTAAGGCCAAGGCTCACTCTGATGACGTGGGACTAAACTTGTGTATGTGGTAATTTTACCATGAGAGATCCAATTACCTATTTAGTACATACACACTCTTACATGGTCAAGCACTATTTTATATAGGAGATCCTTGAGAAGATGAAAAAACATATACCCAAATTCCATCAATCAATCTTGAACCTAACGTTGTCCTACAACCAAATAACGAGTGAGAGGGTGTGCGTGTGTGGGTGGGGGGTGGGGGGGTAAAGAGGATCAAGAGTTGTGTCGGGCCAACATATCTACCGACTCGGGCCAGAGAAACACAGGTGCTCCCCTTACCCTTAACCCATAAGGGACAGAGGAATTAATTAGAGAAACTTATTTTGGAACATATGAGTACTCAGGTCAGTCCCCAGTGTATATTCAGGATTCACGTTCTGGGTATTATCTAGTTGCCAAATTGACCCTAAGAAAGTCTATCCTTTCTTGTTGGGTGTTTGTTGTGAGTAATTTTTGGTATCTGATATGCATTGTGTGTGTGTGTGGGGGGGGGGATTTAAAGAGGATCAAGAGTTGTGTTGGGTCAATGTATACACACAAGAGGGTTGGAGTTGGGGGGGGGGGGTAGGCGGGAGGACACTCTTGTGAGTGCGCTCTACCAATTTGGTCCAGAGAAACACAGGTGTTCCCTTAACCCGTAAGGGATAGAGGATTGGAAGGAACTTGTTTTGGAAGGCCAGTCCCCAATCAGAATTCGCCTTCCGACTGTTATTCTAGTTGCCAAATCAACCCTAAGAAAGTATATCCTTTGTTGTTGGGTGCTTGTGTTGAACTTTCTGGTATCTGATATGCATCATTTTTGTTTGTATACAAAAACTCACATATCCATATAGCAATAGCTAATTTTTTTGATAAGCGTAACTGCTTTATTACGTTGATGAACTCATTGTAAACTATTGATATATGTTACATATTCTTATGTGTAGATTTTTCTTTTGTTTTTTGTAAATGTGCACTAGATGATTGCTAATGGTATAAAGGCGTGCTTCCGGTTAGAAATATTGTTTGATGTTCTTGTAGGTACTTTGTAAACCGGTCAACTCTAATATTTGGACCTTTTACAGATCTCTGGAAAATCTGATGTTGTCAAGAAGGCGCTTTATGAAATTTCCACTCGTTTATACCAGCATCCAAGGAAAGAAAATCCTCCTGTAGACGAAATCATAGCTGCTAGCTCGCAAGGGTCTTATCCTCCCGGTGTTTCTGTTGATCCAATGTTACCACGCAGAAACCCAGTGTGGCTTCAGGAAGAATTTGCTCCTCATGTTGCTCCCTCTTCCTCATTTTTGGGAAGTTATAGAAATGATCCTTCTTGGAGGGTGGATGATCATGATGTGGCAGAAGATTTTTCTCTCAAGGTTGTCTGCCTAACTGGTAAAGTTGGTGGAGTGATTGGAAAAGGTGGTGCTAATATCCGACAGCTAGAGCAACAAACTGGTGCAAAGATTCATGTGGGAGACAGTAGTTCCGAGTCAGAAGTACGGATTATTGAAATTTCTGCGAAGGAGGTGGGGTCTTAATTTGATACAATTTCCATGTTTTAGCATATGATATCCACTCTGTTTTAGGGACCTTTTATATTACTATTGCTAAGTGCCATCGTGTGATCTCTGTTGTGTTTTTTAGGCTATCTTTGACCGCATTTCTCCAACCATTGAAGCAGTACTTCTGCTTCAAGAAAAGGTAAGTGAACTATCAGATAGTGGTGCTATAACTACAAGGCTTCTTGTTCCGTCAAGTAAGGCTGGCTGTCTTCTGGGACAAGGAGGCCAAGTTATTAATGAGATGAGAAGACGAACAAAAGCTGACATACGGGTCTATGCTAAAGCTGATAAACCTTCCTATGCATCTATCAACGAGGAGCTCGTGCAGGTAATAATAGTCTATACTTTATTTTTATCATCTATTATGGATGTGTTTGTTGAGCTGCCTTTAAGAGAGCTTTTGAAGGACTAAATGGTTTGGATTTTTGTTATATATATGTGTGTGTGTATATATATGTGCAGATTTCGGGAAGTCAGAGATGTGCTAGGGAGGCCCTCTTAGAGGTCGTGTCAAGACTTAGAGAAAGGACTCTTCGTGATGGAAATGCTGCAGCTCACCACCCACCAGCTGGATTGTCCCGGGGATTTTCTCCTTATGATGGTTTATCTGGTGTATCACGCGCTCCTAGTTCTGCTGGTTATGGGCGTCCTGGTACAAAGGTATTTTTCTTCAATTAGGTGTGACAACGTATTGATTCCTGTTCTACATGTCTATGATTGCTAGGAATCCTGTATTGTGTAGCACATAAAATAAATTGATATTCTTTGGACCACATAAAACAAATTGACATCCTTTAAACCAAAATTGTAAATGGATGCTATATCATCAAGCTTAACTGAGATAACGTGTTCGACTTAAATTTAAAATTTGTGTCGCCTACCTTGCAGAAAAGAAAAGAACTTGCTACTTGATTTTTGTTGGAACTTTTGTATTAGTCATGTTTGTCATGTAGTGTTTGCGAAGAAAAAACCTTTACATTTGATTTAGCTACAAAATAAGTTACCTTTTAAGTAATTCACCACAGGTTAATCTACCTTCTTTTTTTGCCTTTTCATTTGACTTTTATTCTACATTTCTTTAATTTTTTTAGTATCCTGTACTGTTGATTTAGTTATTTTCTTGATGAGGAATTTTCTAAAGAGCCACTGTTCTTTTCTAGATGTGTTTTAGTGACATGGCATGAGATAAGTGAATTATATTGAGTTCCCATTGGAAGGAATTTTTTAAGCTAACTTTTGTTTATGTAGGCTATCTAACTTGAAGTCTGTGCCTCCCCTATCTTGAATATTATGTTCCTCTTTGATGAGTGAGTATTGCCTTTTATCCTTCTTTGATGAATAGAGTATTGCCTGCTCATTCTTTGGTACTCCAATATAATTGTTCGAGTCCCTGTGAAGAGCCTAAATCCAATTCCATCACCCTTTTCCTTTAAGATTATACTTTGTGATGAGTTGGAAATGATGTACATTGGGAGAATTGAATGGAGGCCTACCTTGCTGAAAGACCCTCTCAGATAGAAGATTTGTAAGAGATCTTGTAGGTTGTTGGAGCTTCATAAAGGTTATTTTCCGACCCCTTGGGTTAATGTTTGGGAGTTGGTGAGGTACCTTTTTCCATGGCTTTTGCAAATACTGTCCCTGCATGCTCGATTGCAGGTTTGGACCTGCCTTTTTTTGGTGCCTTCCAAGAATTTCCTGTAGCTCCTGTGTTTTTTTTTGAGGAAAATGTAGTTGCTGAGTTATGTGTTATGTTCATTTTTTAATTCTTTCGATAAACTTAGTCCATTGGTTCATACCCAGGATTCCTTTTTGTATTAGACAATGAGTTGTGCCCCACGAGATGCAGGACATCTATGTTCCTTTTCCCCCATGTCACAGGAATTTTCTCCTGCTTCCAACGAGTCAGATGTACGTTGCTCAGAACCTAGACCTCGTCACCAGCTTCACCTGCCTCGCAGAGTCCGAAACATGCTTAGTAATTAATTAGGATAAAAGAGCGGTCAGAAATGCTCGTCGTAGCAGCATAGTTAATGAAGCATTCAAGTGCCTAACTTCGTAAAGGAATGTGTTTATGAGCTCCTGAATCCTTCCACCTGAGCCTTCAAGATGTCGACTGATTGCGTTTTGGTTATTAGTTATTCCCAGGGAGAGATGGTATCACAACGACTTTGTCCATGAGGGCTTTTCACAAGACCCTCACCCGCCCTTGTTAAAAGAGGCGGACATGCATGTACCTCAAGATGTACAGTTAAATGTTTTTACAGGGCTTCCTGTAGGACTGATTCCGTGGATTTATTGATCTATACTTACGTTTGGGAGGGAGCCTTGTGGAAAGACTAAGCGTCCATAGTTACGGGAGAGAATTGGTGAGGGTGCATTCAGTATTTGTTTTAATAGGAACGGAGGGAAAGAACACATGATTCTGGGTTTTTATTTTTTTGAGAAACGGTGGGATGAGCCTCCTTTAGAGGGCCATCCAAAAAACATACTATTAATAAAATAAGTATTTACGAACGCCAATAGTCCAAGAGGGCTCCAGCATGCCCAAGCACATTTTCAGGATAAAACCTTGACCCCCCCCCCCCCCAAATATCACACTATTTCTGCCCAGCCATATGCGCCATATTGTCGCACAAATCCTTAATCTATCGATCTCTGAACCACTCCACCTCCTACAAGTCCCAGAAGCAGTCCTTGTAACTCCAATTGAGATCCGTGATTGCCGCCCTTCGCCAAATATCAACAAGCCTGTGCATTCAAAGAACAGGTGATTCACATCCTCCGACGCGCTACCACACCCATTGTTTTTAAAAACGCGCCTTGAGGCGCTGAGGCGTACCCACGAGGCGTTTTTCTAGGAAAAACGCCTCGAGGCTATAGCCTCATGCAGCTTCAGTGAGGCTTAAGTCTTGAGGCTTATGAGGCGCGCCTCGAGGCAGCGTCATTTGTGTGCTGATTTTTTGAATTTTGTCTGCAATATTTTTTTCTTTTCTTTTTGATTGTGGGCTATTCATCTTTCATAGACAAGTATGTTCAAGTCCTTAAGCTCACAATTCACTAAAATGCATTTTTTTTAGTTTATTAAAGTATTGAGCTTATTTTTACTTTGTTATGCATGTTCTTTATCTATCAACATGAACAAAAATTTGGATCTTGAGATATTAAATCTAGGGATTTTATCACTTGTGCCCCTCCGAGATATCGCAATATCAGTTATGCCCCTATCTTTTTGGTAATATCAGTTGTGCCCCTCACTTCTTGCAAATATATCACTTGTACCCCTCGAGTTAGTTTCCGTCCATCCCAAACGCAAACGGACGTTAACTTTAGGGACACATCAGGAATTAAATGAAAACAAATGAATGAAAAAGTCCAATCACTGTTCATCTTCCTCCTCCCCCTCCTCTTCATCTTCCTCATCCCCCTACCCATGCAACCTCCCCCCTGCTGCAAACCCAGGCCCCCTTGCCTCGTGCCCCCCCTTGCCCTGCCGACCCGGCCCAGCGCCCCCAGGCCCCCTTGCCCCGTCGACCCGGCCCGACGCCCCTGCCCCAGGTCTCCCCTCCGTCCCCTGCACCCCCTCCCCCGGTCGTCCTCCGCCACCCGCACACCCTCCCCCGGTTTCCCTCGCCCTCCGCACCTCCCCCCTCGCCCCCTGTACCTCCCATCCGGCCCCCGTACTGCCGCCGACCTTCCTTCTCACTCCCCACGCAGGTCCGATAGGACACGCGACGACGTTGAGATCTGGAGGCGGTGGCGAACCGCCACAGAGATGCGAGCTTCAGCGGCGGAGGCACTCTGCAACGACGGTGTGGGTCGGTGGAAGTGGGTCATGTGAGGGCGGTGGAGCGGCGGTAACTACTTGCACTGCGAGGGCGGAGATCTGGGCGGAGAAGCAGCAGAGGTCGCGCGGCACCGGCGCCGTCGGGAAGGAGGGAAGGCGGTGCTGCGGCCTCGCTCTGGGTGGTCGACAGGTTGAGGAGTTGCGCGCAGCAGCGGCGCGAGGTGTCTAGTCGGGATCGGGCACGAGCCGATTGCGGAGCTGCCGCCTGAGCGCAACAGATGACAGAGAAGGGGCCACCGCCCCGTGGTGGAGCCGACGGCGACGAACGCCGACCACGCGCGCTAGGGGCGGAGGGAGGGCGAGGAAGGGGGGTCCTGGCGGAGGGAGGCTGGGGCGAAGCTCGAAGGGGGGGCGGGGGAGGAGTTCCGGGCGGAGAGGGAGGAGGAGGTGGTTGGAGGGGGAAGAAGAAGATGGGAGAAGAGGAGTCTGGACAATAATACCCCTCTTAACTTCACCAAGGTTTGAAAAAAACCATGGTTAAGTCAACTCATTGACGGTCAATCTGACGGAAGGGCACAAATGGTAACAGAGAAAGAAGTGAGGGGCACAACTGATATAACAAAAAAGATGGGAGCATAACTGATATTGCGATATCTCGGAGGGGCACAAGTGATAAGATCCCTTAAATCTAATGCCTCTACTCTTAGTATGCATCTTGTGTTACATCTAGCCCCTCTAGTAAAATTTTATTCAAGACTTTAAATTTTGCAGAGAGTTACCTATTATTGTGCTTGCATATTTATATTTACTTAACTCCTTACTGATTTAGAGTCCAAAAAAGAGTGTTATATAACAACTTCGATGTTTAAACCATGATGTTTGTCTTGAAATGTCATGGAGTTATGTATTTACTCATAACTATTAAATTTCTAGAACTTGGAAATTGTAATTATGATTAATTATGATGTTTTATGAAAATATTTCTTCCACGAGTGAGGCTTACGCCTCAATACGCCTCGAGGCTTACGCCTCGAGGCAATACTGGGAAAACGCCTCGATACGCCTCACGTTTTTTAAAACCTTGACCACACCTACCACACACTTCCACAGCACCGGGGAAGAGTCTCGCTCTTCTTTTTGCCGTTAGTATCCGCTCCCTCTGTAGAAGCCAAAGAAAAACCTTTACTTTGGACGGGATCCGCCAAGACTAGAGCATATCACAATCCCTCGAGACCACAGAATCCAGATTGGAGGGTTGGGTAGCCAAAGATCTGTATGCCTTTTGAACTGAGAAGGAACCGAGAATTCAGATATGTACAGGTGATATTCAGCATCCTTAGTTCCTCCATCTTGAGTTCATCTGTGCATTTGCTTGAAAATGTAACTCGTGATTTGTCCTCCTTGTTGCCTTGTGACCATTGCATAATGTTAATAGAGGTTTTACAACTACTGGACTGAGTCACTGAGGTTATCTTTGCCTTCTTGTTAAAAAATCTCACACTTGGTATACATGATATCAATCTTGTGCTGGTACATTTCAGACTCAGTCATAGCTACAGTGTGCTGCTATTTTTGTGGAGTACATGATTATCATACATATCGACCATATATCATTGCATGCACATTGATCTTCTTATATTCTCAGCTGTGTCGTTTCATAAAATTTTCATTTTGGTTAATACTTTTTTTTTGAAGAGCTTTTGGTTTGAACCATCGAAAGAGATGTCTGTCTATTTGGACTGTGAGGAGAAAGCTTGTTATATAAGGAACATGGGAACTGTGGTGGGGTTTATAGAGATAGAGTGGTTGAGGCAATAGTAAATTCGAAGTCTCATGCTATTACATCAGCAGAAGCGGACAACATAACCGTCTCTGATGCCAAGTGGGTCAACTATTTAGATTCTCTGCATCCGCACAAATTAATTGTTTTACTGGGTTTAAGTCTAGATTAGCTGGCTCACTCTTTAATGTTTCCTTTCAATATTTCTCTACTTTTTGTTGTAATCTTTTGTAAGGAGTCATGGCCTTTAAGATCTTAGAAATATCAAAAGGGGATACCTGATCCCTAAAATTACCGGGCTTGGTATTAAAAAAAATCCCAGAAATATTGGCTTTAAATGATGTTCTCTTCACATGCCTAAACCACCTTAGTATGTTACCTTTTTATGTTGCATGCAGCTTTTTTTAGATGTCTGTTGCATACTGGCGAGGCTTTAAACAAACAGTAATACTGGCCTCGAGAATATGTTCGGTATGACTTAACATTTAGGGAGATAGCCAAATATGCTCTAGCATGCATGTCTGAAGTTTCACAATGGGCATACCTTGATAAATTAGTTTGCATATGGCATTCTGTTGCTAATCCCGCATAATTTGGCAAGTTTTGTTGTTGGTATAATGTGCTGTGCTCTCAATTTGAAGGCATCTCTTGGACTAGTGTCTTAAGGAGTATGGTTTTGCGTGGTGGACAATTTTTATTTATAGTGTTGATATGCGCTTGGCAGTGCCTTTACTCATGCATGCATATCACTTGTTCAAGAATGCTGCCGTTCGTAAGGATTGCAACTTATCCAAATTCATTATAATTATCCTTTTAAATACATTCCTTTTGGTTTGCTTAACATATTGGATGATTAATGTAACGGGTTTTTGATTCTTTTTCTTCAAGGGTTTTGGATCGAAATTTGATGATGACATCTATGCGGCACCACCACATGTTTCTCGGTATATATAATATATATCCTAATTTTAGCAACTTGAGCTTACATCATTGTCATATGTGTTGAGTTATGGAATTATCTTTTTCTACCAGATATTCAGACATCTACAGTTCAGTGGAGGCTAGGTACCCAAGTAGTGCAGCTTCTGTTTACAGATCTGGTGTTGATGGTATTTCTGACATTCGTGAGGTAATTGGAGGTTAAATTTCTGAATAAGTCTACTTGTTTGGATTTTCTCCATTTTACGAATGCCATCTTAATGGCCATGTATACCTTAATTCGTGTTTTTACTCAGCTGCATGTACAATGTGATTGCATTCTTCTCAATATAGAATTGCCGTGTAAACACAATACACTCTTATGATGTATTCATGGGGGGGGGGGTGCACACATGGCAATGAGACCCCCTTGTTCACTGTAAGGACAACGGGACCCTCGCCTGGACGACATGCTTTGTTCATCAAGATTTGAGCAAGGTTGCATAGAAAAAGCTCTGCTATGTGTCCGGCTGAACAATCGGGATATAATTCAAATCATCTCAACATTCTCATCAATAAATTCGTAACATATATGTTTATTATAGTGCCTTGTTCCGCCTCACATTTAAAACATTGGTTGGAAGGAGACGTTTAAGAAGGATATGCCCTTGGTATGAAGCTGGGGTAGGCCGTGAAATGGATTTGTTTGGAAACAATGTATAAATGTAGCCAACTATTCTCAAAGTGGGAGAAGATTTGATTCTTGCGACTGTATTTGTTTAAATATGTTTTTTCAGCACAATATAGAATTTGTGTTACACAATACACTCGTGTTGTATTGTGTTAACACAATACAACACAATATAGGATATTGCTGTGCTGTTAGGTACAAGATCGATGCATATTATTTCAAAACCAATCCTTAGTGTATGTTGCATCAGAATGATGCAAATGCTTTCTTAGAAAGGTACTATGTTTTATGATTTCTGTATTGTTTTAGAAATAAATCACCTTAGTAGATATTGTATGAGTGGAATCAACGTGGTTATACATGCATCCACATTAAAGAGCTAATTTGATGTTGAAGTGCTTGTCATAAGTACGTTTTAATTCTATAGATTCAAATGGAAACTTGTATATGATACTTATAAGAAAGTGGATGCGGTATGTAGAGTGAATGACTAGAGGGACTTGAGTGAAGTTAATAGTGTCGTCATTCAGTTAGAGGCATCAGTAGAGAAGTAATTAACCAAGGTGAATAGTTGGCTACATTAGCATATATCAATTCAAGCAAACTTTTGAGGCACATTTACTTAGATGAATACATTAGTGTCTTGTTTTTTTGTTTAAGGTGGAGTGTAAATTACTCGTGTAATGCAAATAGACCACACTGTAAGATGGCAAGTGGTTATACAAGGAATGGTAGATGTTTGCCTGAGAAAGTAGTCGACTAATATAGTGATGATTATGAATCTAATGCATCTTTAAATACTGTAAAACACTAACAATTCAACATATTAGCGAATAAATAAGTGAAATTTCGTTAATGTATGCAAATTTCGATGAATGCGAAGGGGTAGATTCCCTTATTTTTGTTGTTTCGTCGAAACGAAATGTAATTTCGATGAAATTTCATTGACATTTGCTGATATTTTATTGAAATCTTGGAAAAAGAAATAAAGGAGCGTTCCGATTTCGGTAACCTAAAGAAATTGAAACGGAGAATTTCAGTGGAATTTCATTGAAATTTGAGGCCATGACTAACACCATGAGATAGCTTTTCTATTGATCTAAACTGTGAATCTTTTTCAAAGTTTTTATTTGATTGTTCATTATGGATACACTTGTATATTAACAAAGATTCATTCTAAATTTCTTCTTATGTAAGCACTAAGTATATGTTCCCTGCAATGTCTGCCAAAGAACAAAATATACATGTGGTAAGATAGTTTGAATGAGGTGGAGCTGCTAGTTGTGATGCAGAGTGAAGGAGGGTTAGGAAAATAGATATGGAAGTAATGATAAATTGGGAGAAGCGGATAAACCTATGTCCCTTCATATAGATGCCCATCATTATGCGTTAGGTAGTTGACAGCCAGCGTAAAAAATAGTCGGATCTTTCAACATGGATCTGAGCAAGAATCCATGTAGCCGACCCTACTTGTGGAGAAGGAACCTCCATTTTACATCCTAAAATACTGTGAGAGAAGAAAGAAATTCGATCTTTGAGAATGACAGAAACTCAGTTAATCGCCTAAAATCTTCACAATGTCTCACCTATGTGCTTCAAAATAATCATCTTACAATTACTTGTATTTTTGTACTTTTAGTTCTACATTATTATGAAAATTTAGAGCTTTGGGTGTCTCAAATTTTTAGTTTCACAAAAAAAAGATGATACATGGAATGCACACTTGATGGAAGCATTGATGAAGGTAAAGATTTGATTCGTAATGATGCGATGCAATGGAATGTTGTTGTAGCTCCGATAGAGGATAAGATGATAGAAAACTGCTTACGATGGTTTGGCCATTTGCAAAGGAGGTCGACTGATGTACCAATTATGAGATGTGAGTTTTGGGATGTTGAGCCGACTAAGAGGGCGAGGAAGGCCCAAGAAGTGTTGGAATGAGAATACCCGAAGGGATCTTAGCCTTCTCAATCTAAAGTCCGAGAATGACCCAAGCTAGATCTGAATGGAGGCAAAGAATACATGTAGTTGACCCTACTTAATTTGGGAAAAGAATTTGTTGTTCTTGTAGATTGTTATAGGTGTTTTTTGAACTGGGTGAAATAAAACCTGCAAAACTTGCAGAAAACCCTATCTGGACTTCATGAGGAAATCCCTGTGTAGGAGCTCTATGGAGGGGCTACTCTATTTCTATGACCCACTTGCAAATTTTATTTGGAATTATGAAATCCTTGCTAGGGTTTGTTGTGTGGAGAATGTGATGTTGATCAGAAATGCTGGTAGAATTGGCATTGATGAGCCTTTCAGGCTTTCACCGTGATCTTTGCAGTCAAATTGGGTTGACAACCATGTGAATGAACGTATCTGTAGGGTGTTGAGAAGAATAACAGGTTTGGGGTTTCTCATGGGCCATGCATGACATGGTTGAGAGTGCTGCCGTCGATGTTCAATGCGAGAGGTGAGACGAGGTGATCATGTTGATTTTGGTAAGAAGGATGGGCCACTCTTTTGAAGGTATGATTGTAACAAGGGTCCATAAACTTGCAAGTGATCGAGTGATTACTCCATAAAAAGGCTATTTCATGAGATGTAGTTGAGAACCTCACATGACTAGGAGAGGTCGAAGTTGTCGCAGTTATGTCTGATCGTGGACAAGGCAAATTGATGATCTTGACGAGGTAGAGGTAAACTGTCCCTTAAGGGTATTACTACGTTCAGAGACCATATTCTGCAAGACTGCAACATATCAGATACTGTGCAAAAGTGGAATATAATATAGGACTGATATGCAAGATAATGAGCGTTGCTGAGTTAGATGCCGAATGAGTTAAGGAGTTCGCCACTTGCTAGTTTTAATACTATGTCAAAAATGTTGAGTTGGTGGCAAATACTATAGTATCTTTGCCTTGTACAGTTTCAAGTCTCCAATACCATCTTATCATACACATTTTTATCATGATCTAAAAAGAAGATTTGAAAGTGTCTTATAAGACTCATTGATATATGAAAGCTTCAACACCGTTCTTGCACTTGTAAGCAAACTATGGGTGAATTCTCCCTTTTCTTAGAATCTTCTAGGAGTAGTTTATATGATTACCAATTTGCAAGAATGAGTTGGATGTTGTATACTCTGGTACCAATTGGTGCACGATGATGAGGGTCGAAAATTGAAGGAAATTGTGAAATTTTGGAAGGGAATTATAAGGACACGAAAGATAAGAAATATATGGGCAGGAAATTGTGGAAATATAAAAATACAGAATGCAGAATCAAATTACAAGAAACCATGAATTTATGCACAACCCTACTCTAAAGCGGGATGAGATCACGAAACTTTCCTTGGATGAGATATTGCATTATGTTTTTCAATGAATAGAAGAAGCATGAGACTATATATGTTAACAAGTCTCATCAATAAGATATATGAAACTTAACACAACTCCCCACCTAGGCCCAATTTTTAAATTCTCTCAACACCCCTTGTCGTACTAGATCTATAAAATGCTCCACACACAAAAGTTGAGCATATATATCTCAAATACAACTCTCAACTTGAAACTGCTTTTATCTCTTGCTTGTGATATGAGGAATTTGCATGTGAATGTCGCCATTATATGAAGATACATATAATGGGCTTTCATGATGAGAACTCTCTAACGGGTTTCGACTCACACTAGAGCCTCGAACTGGGCCTCTCTCATGCATTGACTCAGGAAATGGGATCTACTTGGGACCTCTCCTGATTGAGCCTCCAATACAGGATTTGACGTACATGCTCTACATTAACACTTTGAGCCACACGAGTATGCCGACCTCTCCACAAAAGACCTCATATGCGAGCTTCATACAAAACACGAATGGGTTTACCGACACTTTTCCTATCCCGCCATATCTATGTTGTATTTAACCTTCGTTTTCTTAAATCTTCTTTTATTAGTTCATTCTTGCTCTTTCTTCTATGAACTTTTTTTTTCTAGCTTCTTTCTTTTTTTCATTGTTTCATTTTTAAGTACCGAATGGCCTCCTTGGGCCTAGCCCAGTGGGGATTGTCTATCATCTCGTCCTTGATGGGGTTCCCTGTATAGGATCCTTTCGCCACTCGCGCTTTGCTCAAGCGCTTATTCGCGGCTCATTCTGCCTTATTGGGTCGTCGTTGTGGTCATGCTAAAGCTGCCACTCGCGCTTTGCACAAACGCTTACTTGCGGCTCATGCTACCTTATTGGATCGTCGTTGAGGTAACGCTAAAGTCGCCGAAGATCATCCTCATGATGATCTTTCTGACGAGTATTTTCACTGATGCTATTCGTTTGAGCATGTTCCCTGGGAGACCCCCGTTTCAACAGTTGCCAACGCCGCTTTCCTCGACGGTCACCACAACCTCGAGTAACGTCACCATGACCTCTTATGCTCGTCATCATGTTTGGGGCACTTCGTCAATGTTCATTGTGATTTGGTTGTGCATACTTGCATCTCCGCTGTCATGATTGGTACCTCTCGTTCTCGTGCTAAATATTCCTCATTGTTTATACTGCCTTGCAGCTTGCGGATCCTCATATGACATCACCTGTCATAGTCTTGTGGAGGGCATACAGCCTCAACCATAATCGAAAGGGGCATCCCTTCCATTTTCTTCTTGACCAATTCTGTAACCCTAGGCAGATGAAGCCGTGACACCTCTTGCCCCCAACATTTCCAGAACTTGGATAAACATATAATAATCATGATTGAAATAAAATTCCAATAAAAAATGAAATAAATTTGAATGTCGACAATGAATCTCTAGATCGACTTGCTTTGATTGCCTGTGAAAATCTAAACATAGAATGCAGAATCAACTAGCAAGAGGAAAATATGAAATTACGTGGAACCTTAATGTAGAGCTTCGATCTGAAACCACGGGTGACAATCCACGGAGGGCTAGATATTGCATTAGGTTTCTCAATGAGTAAAAGAGTGTGGAACTCAATATGTAGTCCCACTAACGTATTTAGTCCCACCAATAATTAATATGACTAAATAACCACATGTCCACCTTTTCAATTCTATCAACTAATGAGGTAAAGTCCAAAATTCTTTTTTATCAAAACATACTAATCCCCATTCAAAAAAGAAAAACATAGTAACCTCTCTATATAGTGCTATCTTAGTGGTGATGTTACATCTAGTCCTGCATTTTTTGAAAAGCAATAGTTGCACAGGATACATATTTATGCGTTTTTTCTTTCTGATTTTCTCAAATTTGTTTTTTTTGAATATGGTACTATCTTGCTATGAATACCAAATTGTGAATTTTATAGCTGTAAATAACAGGATATGGAAAGCCCGTTTTTGGGGGATAAAAAGTGGAATATGGTGGTGGAATAAGGAATATCGAGGATTGTTTCTTATTCTGTTCTTTTGGGTGTTTTTGTGTTGCCAGTATAAAAGGTAAAATAAAGAGTAGTTCACAGTCCTTGTTTCTTTGTGGTTAACGAGAAAATAAGTGATGGTTATTGTGGAATAGGAAGTGTGGTTGGGAGATTAATAGTATTTTTTAAAGGGAATGGATAACGTGAAGTAAAATAGTTGCTTAATAGGGAGAGGAATAGCCATTCTAGGAATTAAAGGTTTGAGAAATCTCGTGATTTCTCAGAAAGGCAGCATTATGTTATCAATATATAGATACAAAGACGGCATAACATATCACTAATATATTATGAAATGGGTATGGATGGAATTTTGACGTTGACAGATATGAGGGATTTTTATTCAGATCTATTTTTGCACATATACGTTAAGTTTATAGACATATCTTCCATAGATGGATATGATCGTGGATTTGATACGGTTTACTGCATGCATCTTGAATTACCAAGATTTATATGCCTTCATTCTTGTACAACAAAGCGTTATCCCACTATAAGTGGGATGGCTACATGGAGTTTGTCTAAAACGAAGGATAAGTAACCTGTGCACGTTTGCCATTGCTCTCAAACTGGTAGGCTGAATCTGAAATGCGTGCATCTTCTTATTATAATAATGCTTGCGTCTCCTTCTTGTGATCTCCACTTTCATTGTTGGAATGCACCTTATCTAATTCCTTCACATATCTGAATTTATGTTCATGAAGATGGAAAGGTAGGTTGCATGCATCCCTACTGAAATGTTTGTCTCTTCACCTTCTATTTGAATAAAATTTTACCAGAAACATTATCAGGCCATTACAAAATAATGAACTTCGTAATTGGTACCTTCGAAGCATCACGGGAACAAAGCTCTAATGCCCATCACGATGTCTTCTATTGTACATAATTTTCATCTTGGTCCTTGCAACACTTAAATAAATTTGCGGAATCACATATGATGTTCCTCTTTATTGAGTCTATATGATCTTGACGTTTTAAATTGCTTGGACTTGGTAACCACTTTCAGGAGTATGGAACAAGAGCAAGACTCTACGATCCACCACCAAGATATGGAGAATATGCTTCTGAGTATGGGCGTTCAGAGCTGACGAAGGGTTCGTGGAGCCATCAGGGCAGCTATGCTGATCAGGGGAGGGAGGATCCATGGCATTCGACCCTTCCGCATCGTACTTTTGGCAGAGACTAAATGCTGCTTGCATGGACTTACTCCAATGTTATTGATGGTTGTGATGAGGCTCGTGGGAGTTGAACGATTCTTGATAGGCAGGTTGAATTGACATTTGCTCTCATCCAATCTTGGTATGTTTGTTCTTTAGTGTAGGCACGCAAAAAGTACTTTGTTGCATGACCTTTTGTAGTATCCTCGTGAAGGGGTAAAATGTGTCAAATTCGAATGAGTTAGCATTGACTGTGATTTGCTGTTCTCTCTAACTTCGGATTCGGAGTAGTCAAAGTTTCGAGATTTATATTTTCGTAGAAAATTTTATTAACTCGTATATTACTGCTTGATATAGAAAGTATGATGCAAACTGCATGCATTTAAATGGTTTGAACATTTGACGTACTGGATGCTTTTACCTTTTTGAATATCGAATACCATCTATCAACACTGCACCAGCATTGAAATCATGCATGCAGTTTGACATATCGGTGTTTGCATACGTTGGAGAAATCCGGTATACTCGTCTTGTATTGGGGATATGTCCTCTCGATGCTAACCGCCATCTTAGGCTGTTTTTCTCTCTTTTTGCTGTTACAGGAATACGAATCCCCCCTGTTGTTTACAAGGAACACACAGTCGACTAAAGCACATGTGAGTGGCTTGATCTGAACCTTAACTGTACCCAGGTGCCGGTTGGCTGGCCTGGTATTTGGTGCATAACTAACAAAAAGTTTGAGAATCTAGTTTAATGAGGCACGGTGATGGAATGAAGTGCCAGCGGATTCATTGTTTTTCTTGTCGATTGATCGACCTGGCTTTTTTTCTATACCAGAATCCGCATGACATTGGGAGGTGCTAACTTGATAAGCACAAATTTTGAAATCCTTGCAGATCTTTGTTATTCTAGTTGAAATCCCGTGATAGACGGCCAATGTTTTGTTGACGGAGTTAAAAACGAAGGATAGGTTTTGTTTCCATATCTGTTCATCGCGGGGCCTCGCCTTCATAAAAATACAAATGATATCTCTAACGTAGTTACATTCTATCTCATTTTTTCAATAACTATCATTATCCTTCATTGATCTTCTAAATCCTATCCCTTTAACCGAACATAAACAAGGGACAAATCCCTTGTATCCCTTGTACCTCATTCATTTACTGAACGGGCCTTCATGATCCAAGAGAATTATACAAAAGCTAATAATCGCAAACTGTACAAATTAAAGCGGCACAATCGATGTTATTTTCTCCAACACAGTTTAAAAGCAAAGTTGATAAAAGTATCATTTTATTTTGTAAAAATCCCATGTGCATAATTGCGCAAATCAGCAAATTGATTGGTAAGATCAGCCGTACACGTGATTAATTTGCGTAATTATGTTTAACATAGATTTCGCCATAGTATATAAAAAAGATTAACCATCTTAGTAATCTTTTGAAAAGTGTTTACTCCAGACCAGTCCAACCCCGTAAGTGGTCGCCAGCATTAGCATAGAAGGGTTCGAAAGGTTGTCACTTACGAACACCTAGGTGACTGCTATATATCCTTTCCAAGGATTCAACCATTTCTTCTCATCGCTATTTGACTGTTTGTCGCGTTGAAGGCAAAATTGAATTTAGAAGTATCCCTTTTAAAAATCCACCAACCCATCACAAATGGTGTGAAGCACAATTCTCATAATAGGTCAATTATAGTATATTACATATCGGTCCTGCATCGACAGACACACCCTAAAGTAAAGCATAGAGCTCTTATTAAAAGTGCCATTACTACTTTAATTTATTTTCTGCTCAGAAGTATATTATCACCATAACTTATAATTACTAAATTCTTTGCCCTAAGTTATACCTTTACTTATTGACATAACAAAACGCATCACAACCAAATAATATTAAAACAGAATAAGGAAATCTACTTCACTTTATTGACATGACAATACGCAATACAAATACTACTAAAACCGAATAAGAAAAATTGTTTGCAAATAGATCTTAAAAACAAAACATGAATCTCAGGTAGTGTAAACATCGAATACAAGGCATACCTAGTTACAGAAAGAGCAAGTATGTAGGTTGAATAGGTTATTTTACAGGTTTAAAAGCTCTCAGGTAGTGGCACAAAATGTTCAACACTTACATGGTTTGTTTATGATTTAACAAATTTTCTTATGACTATTATATTTAGTAAATCAAGGTAGAGGATTGATTCTTCACCCATCTGTTCCTTACGTAGATGTAGGAACAAAGACAAGATTGTTGGGTTGGAGGGACCAAATAGAATAGGAAGATTACGTGTGTTTATAGAGAGAGAGATTTTTACTTAGACACAAAAATTAGTTTGACTTCATATAATACCAACTCTAAAAATATTAAATTTTTTGAACATATCACAATATTTTTAAATTATATGAAAAAGGAAATTTGAGTAATAAAATTATCAATAAACTTTGTTGAAGTAAAACTTGGATAAAAAATTTTCATACAGATATTGTGATGAATACAAATGCAGACAGAGATGTTGAAAAATATGAAAACTATGTTACCAAGTCCTTAAAAACGGATATGGATCTAAAACATGTACCAATTGCATATGAATATTCTATATATTAGCTTAAATAAACAAGCAATAGATATAAATACATATGACATAAATATACTAAATGTGCTTATATTATAATAGTTATACCAAATATGGTGAAAGAAGGATACAATTAAAGATTTTTATCACTTGTGCTCCTCTTAGATTCTGCAATATCAATTATGCCTTTTTTTATAATATCAGTTATGCCCCTGTATTCTTACAAAATCCACAATTCTACCATTTCGTAATATCAGTTATGCTCGTAGTTTGCCTTGATGGAAGGACAAAACTATGAAATTTGTAAAAATATAGTACTATATTACAAAAAGGGAGGTGCATAATGGATATTGCAAAATCTAAGAAGGCTGCAAGTGATAGAACCCTAAAATTATGTATCTGTGATTAAAAATAAATTGACAATTATATATGAAAATGGATATTCTGATACAGATACAAATGATTTTGTATGTCAAAGTAATATCCTTGTCTCAAATTTAAAACGGATATAGATATGGACGTAAAAATCTGTATAAAACTGATGCGATGGAGGTACATATATGATTGTATCCTTATCCATTTGCATCCATATGGTTGGGCATTCATTATCATTTCCATAACCAGTTTAATACGAAACTTCCAAATATGTTGAATAATTAACAATCACGAATTAATTATCATACACCATACTTCTATCATTAGATCGATAGAAAAAGATTAATAAGCTAAAAACTACATTTGATGACATTTATACCTGCACACTACTAATGAACAATGAAGGAAGGTTAAATCAAATCAATATAGTGGAGGCCGGGACGGTGTTGAAGCATCTGCATCAGAGTGCGGGCCTTGTAGTATAGGAAAGTGCTAGAATCTAGCTCATTCACGTTGTTGAAGCAAAGAAGGAGAAGATGCCAAAATTGCATAACGTAGTTCTAGAATTTTAGAAACTGAAATTGGAAAGGGAGGAGATTAGGCAGGCTTTAGCAATATATATTTGCATATGTAGAAATAAAGGTTAAAAAAGAATGAGAAGCCATACTTGTTACCTAAAAATGGGGAGGCACGGGATGGACCAATCCCCTTTATCTCGAAATTTTGGGAGGGAAGTCGTGAAGGAACGGGAGGCCTAGCCCCCTCCTGCCCCCACTCCATCCTTCCCTGCGTAGATGATATGATGATTGTTACTAAGAAGAGAAGTACTATTGATAATATGAAGAAACTCATTAGTTTGAAGTTTTCTATGACTGACCTATGTGCAACAAAGAAGATTCTATAAATAAAAATCATTGTAGATCATGAAGAACTTCGCATCAGTCAAAGAACTAACGTTGAGAAGGCATTGAGAAATTAAAATTCCATAATAAAGTCATTTAGTTCTCCAATTGCTACAAATATATGTCTTTTAGAATCTTTTACACCTTAATCAAATGCAAAAGAAAGAGCACATATAAAGAGTCCTCTACGGTATCTTAGCTGGGAGACTTATGTATAACATGATATTAATTAATTATGGTAGTTCAGTTGGGAGACTTATTGATATAGCGGAATGTCGTATGGTAATATGGAGAATAATAAATCACAATTTGTTGTCGTTGTTCTCAACCGTTTGAATCGGTCAACGAAAAAAATATTTATTTAAATCACTTAATAAAAGATAAATCAATCACAACAAATATAAGCAGTTTTCGCTATTCTTATTACATGGTATAGCGACCAGGTTCAAACACAAGGAGCACGATTTAAAAACTAAGTAGTCAAATTTCAGAAGTGATTTTTTAGCGGTTTTTCGATTTTTTTATTTTTTTATTTTCAAATAAGGTGCAAAATGCACAAGCGATAAAAACACACACGAACCCCACTCTTTTTGTATTTTTCAAACTGTTCAAAAATGCTCAGAAAATTAAAAAGAATTTTTTTGTGTTTTATATATTTTAAATTATTTTTGATAATTTTTCGACTTTTTCAGATGTTTTTGTGATTTTCTAAAAAATCAAATAGTGCAAAACAAGACAAACAGTACACAACAGAGAGTATTTTGCAACTTAAAAATACTTTAAGTGCCCAATCATCCTGGAGATTATTTTAATATAAACTATAAGACAATATCTACAATAAAAAACTGAAATTACAATTTTTGATTTTTTTAGAATTTTCTACAATTTTTTTGAGAAATTTTGTTTTTTGAATTTTTTTGTAATTTTGTAAAGAGTTAATGCATGGAAATTGAATAAAAATTAAATGACACTAAAACACAACTACAATGATTTTTTTGGAATTTTTAAGCGAATTTGTAAATTTTTATGAATTTTGCAATTTCGGGCAGAATAAGTCACTGTTTTTGTTTTTTTAAATATAAAAAATGATAACAAAAATTCGTGAAAAAAGACAACATAAAAAGACATAGCAGGAGCACATGTGAATTTTCTCATAATTTTTAGAGCAATGCAAACATTTATTTCATCACAAAGATCAAGCAAGTTCAGGTCTGAAATCACAGGTACTGCAATGTAATTTATCGAAGTTATTCCCCCTTAAGATAGCAGGAAATAAAGAGAAGGTGGAAAGTGAAAATTACCCACTAAGCATGTGCTGCGCATGTGATGTTTTAGAGGTGCGGGTTCTTTTGCAAATATAAAAACATCCAAAGCCAACTTTGCAAATTTTCCAAACTTTTTTTATTCCACAAAGGAACCTAGGGCTTCTTCCTCGTATCTTTCTTCACAGCAAAGGGGAAGGCAATAGGGGCCGCCGCCGCCTCTCAAGATGGCGCACGAGGTCGGCCGCTGGAGGTCCCACCGCGGGAGGCGTAGGTGGCGGCACGACCGCTCGGTGGGGTGGCGATGCATGGCCGCCGCGACGAGCAGATGGCGGGGGGGGGGGGGGGGGGGCTCATCTGGCACTTCGGAGGTCGCGCTGCGAAGGAGGCGCGATGGCGCGGGCGGAGGGGAGACGCACTGCCGGGGCCGCGCGCGTGCGCCTGGGCGGTGGAAGGGCGACGGGCGGCCGCACACACGGAGCGGGGCGCGGGGGCACGGTCCTGGACGCAGCAGGTCGGTCGGTAGGCCTCCCGCACATGGAGGTTGGTGATCGACGCGGGGAGGTCAAGGCGGTTGGACGGAGGGTGCCTGCTCGGCGCGGTGCCGCGCCTCGCACGGCGGAGTGCGCGGGGGCGGAGGACCGCGCTGGGGCGGCTGAGTACCAGCTGGAGCGGAGACGCGCGGCGCCGCGGGGCTGGACGCGGGGACGAGGCCCGCCTGGAGGCGGAGGGGCGCGGCGCAGCGTGCGGAGGCTTGGGGCTGGGCGCGGTGGAAGAACCTGCGTTAATTTTTTTTGTTTTTTTATTTTTTCAATTCTGTAAACAGAAAGTAGACATACATTTTTTTATCATTTTGTTTGTTTTTTTTCAAAAAAAACTGGAATAAATTTTTTATTTTTTTATTTCACATGCAAAATAAACGTTAGAAATAAAAAAAACAATCTATATTTTTTATTTTCCTTCAAAACAAAGGTGAGAGTTAACAACAATTATATTTTTTTATTGTATCCTGCCAAAACAAAAGTTAGACAACAAGACACATTTTTTTTAATTTATTTATAAACAAATGAGATTGGTGAATGGAATTGGATCTTGACGAGATAAAAGAAAGATCCGTGACTCCGACCACCGTGCGTGGTTGGAGGTGAGAGGTTATGCGAGGTAGAAATGAAAATGTGAGGATCGCGAGATGATGTGAAAAATCGGTGTCGGATGAAAATTTTGTGGTGAAATTTTTGAGATTTAAGTACTAATAAAATGTGGCAAAAAAATTAGACCTACGATTTATCATAGAGAAAAAGACGAGAAATAAAAGTGGATCTCACTTCGGGGTTCGGAAATGCTATGATGGCCTCGACGAGAGCCGATGCGCTATCACCGGACGACTCGGAGGCTAGGCACCCTTCTTCAACAAGAATGCTCTCGGAGATCGGGCTCCTCTCCACCGAAGATTGATCAAGAGGACATGAGGGAGGAGGAGCCCATTAAAAAGAAGACAAAATTTAAAATGGAAAATATCTACAAATGAGAAAGGTTTTTATTGGTTATTTAAATAAATAAAATAATTAAAAAAATAAATTAATTAAATAAAAATGAAATTTAGAATTAAATAAAATAATTAAAATAAGTAATTTATAAAAGTTAATTAGACACCTTAATGGTGGTTATTTAAGGTAGAAAATCAAATCTTATATACATGGAAAAACAAATAAATGAATTAAATAAATAAATAAATCAAATTTCGTAATTAAATTATTTAATTAATGTGAGATATTTTATTTTTTTGGTGATTTTTATTTAAGGAAGTTTGTTGTATACACCTATTATATACATATAATACACTATACATATATACACATAGGGAAATAATTTATAAACACAATTTTTTTAATTTTATCATTTCTGTTTTTTTCTTTATTTTTAATGAAAATATATTTACAAATATGTACATTATGTATATGAATAAATATATGCAATAAATAATGATGAAATTGCACAAAACACCCTAGAAAACCGACTTTTTAACCGTAACTCAAAAAATTATGGAATCACAACCATTCAAAAGATAATTTAATTTAGAGTATAATGGAAATGAGTTTGGTTCAATTTGAATTCGTATGGAGCTAAAATTGGTATTTCAATTATCACTTTGCGGATTTTTCTGAGTGTCATTATTGGTAACATGTACATTATTTTACTTTGCAAATAATTTTATTATTTACAAGACGTTTTTATTTACAACTTTTATTTAAAAAATAATTAATTTGAGTTCAAATTATGTACAAATAAAATAGTACAAGTTTTATACAAATATACAAGGGATTTATGTACAAATTATTTTTCAATTTTTGACAGAAGACCCGATTTCCTCCTACTTTATTCCTGATCGATCATGTCAAGTCTTGACCTTCTCTTGAGGTTCGGGCCAGTCTGTATTTATTGCATAAACACTTCCTTTCTTTTTCTTTTCTTCTTTATTCTTTTATTTTTGTACAAAAAGTGTTAAAAATGCAATTTTAACAAATGCATGCAAAATGGTAAAAATATAGAATTAGTGGGTATTTGCAGGTGTTCGACTAAGAAAATGAAGCTAAAATAAAAGAATAAAGGCGATGAATCGTGGATTCATCATTCCCCTATACTTTACCTTTGCTAGTCCCATAGCAAATACTTATTTGGAAAATAAGTGAAAATAAAAATAAAGAAAAGAAAAAGGAAAGAAGTTAGAATAATGTTGACTTTTAAACTTATCTTCATAAAAATGTAGTCTGGAGCTCTGTCGGACCTTTGGATTATTAGTGTGTCGGAATCTTATTGGGATATGGATTTAAAACCTAACAACCTCTAAGTTTCACAAGACTCCTATTCAAGTCTCCTCAACAGTTAGATCAGAACAAGTCTACATGCACAAATTCTTATGACTACGAATTCTTACTTGTATGTAAGTGAATATAGCTCCTCATCTTAGAAGCAACAAAGAAACAACCTCTCTCAACAAGGTAACTCTAATCCCCCGGTCTAGCAACTCTTTCCTCGAGGAGCTAGGATATTCCCTTCTAAGTTCAAGTACAACCAGCTCAAGAAGAGGGGATGGAGAAGAGAATAAACAGTAACCAGTGTAGTTACCTATCCTTGGATGCATGACCAGCGTAGCCATGTCACCCGCTGCAAGCTCACAAATATTTGACTTTGAAGCTCTTATTCTTTTTTTCACTTGTATATACACTCCGACATACATTTTACTTTTCAATCAGGCCTGTCCACTTTTGGAGATTATGTATTTTTTTGATTTTCTTTTTCTTTTTTTTGAATATATATATATATATATATATATATGAGCTGCAGCATATACATAAGGAGTTTTTCTTCCTGAGCCAGTAGACTATCCCTCTTTTGAAGCATTATTGCAACCCCACAACTCCTGTCTTTAGACCTCAACATCACCAAGCCAGGTTGAGAGACGCTTCCCTCCCTAGAGGAGGATGAGAGGTTCCGCCTAGATGTACTACCCTCGTATGCTTCCCTAAGACAAAAGAATCTGCCCCCTCACTACCTCCTCCATGAAGAGCTACGTGTAGAGTGCATTGTCCAAGGTAAGCCACGGTCTGAAAGAATCATGCGTGTGTTGTTAAATATTATACTTAGACTCATCAAGATGACATGTGAACATAGTCTTATGGACCCAAAGAATTAAGTCACTAGGACCTGAAAAGTCTTAACTCCAAATCTTATAAGGTTCCTCTGAAATTAAGTGGATTAAGATCCAACTAAGCTCCATTCTTCAAATTTATTCCAGACTTAGTTTAATTGCCAAAACTATCCTGAAAAATGCACATGTCAATGCAAGAAAATATGTACAATGCAAAGAAAAGAAAGCAGAAATCTTTTGTGAAACAATTTTCAAAATTTTGAAATTTTTATGGATTTTTGAAAAATGATGCATATGCAAAAGTTTTTTTATCCAAATAGTTAGAAATATATACAAGTATATATAAAAATTTTCTTTGATAAAGGTTAGGGATTATATACATATTTTTATAAAGAAGTGAGTCAATTATTTACAAGAATCATAAGAAAGGATTTACGACTTCAGTAATTTATACAAGTATATACACAATTAGTTTTTTTAATTTTTACTCTCTCTTTTTTAATTCATGTTTTTGTGATGCATATATTCCTCAAATTTATTTGAAAATAATTTTACAAATAATTTTCAAAACTATAGTTTAAAATAAATTTTTACACAATTTTACAATCATTTACAATCATTTGAAAACAATTTTGCAAATATTTTTCAAACAGTATATATAGGTTTTCGAAATAATTTTTCAACCACTTTTCCAAACATTTGCAAATAGTTTTACAAAATCAATTTTTTTACACAAAGAGAAAATTTTTTACAAGCCACAATATTTTAACAAAGGTTGAAAATATTTTTCAAACATTTTTCAAATAGTTTTCAAATGATTTTTTAAATAAATTTTCAAATTACTTTCAAAATATTTTAACCTGTATAGACAAGAAAATATTTTGAGGAAATTTCTGCATCTTTTTTTTAGTTTTTAGTTTTTTAATTATTTACACCGTAGTTTAGCCATATTAAGAATATGAAAGTACGAGTTATGGCTAAAGTATATATACAATATAACTGTCCTCATAGTGATCAAAGAGCTGGAAATAAAGACATAACTCGTGCTACGTATAGAAAAGTGAAAAGAATAGTATATTACAACGACAAATAAAAGAATAAAATCAATAGAAGTCGGTGATCCCCCAATACTTAGGATCAAGTAATCCTAAGTACAGAAGATTATACACAAGGGGAACACTGAGGAGTAGAATGTACTGGTTTACTCCCCTATACTTAGGGTAAAATATCCCTAAGTATAGGCAGCAAAATAGAGGTAAAAAGAATAAGATAAATAATCACAAGTCTGACATCCCCTATACTTAGGATAAAGAGCAACCTAAGTATGGAATGATCATGGGATGAATATGGGGTGTAAGAAAGAATGTATGATATGGACAGACGGATCTATATAGATGTGATCAATGTTGAGGTGCCTCTCAACAAGCGCTAGAGTTTACGCCCCTAACTGGGCATAAATGTTAGGATAACGCGATATCGAGGTTCAAGACGACATCTATAAGGCGAATATCGTACTGTTGTCGTAGTCTCGGTGAGAGAACAACAACAAACTCAACAGTGTAAATGATAACACCCAGGTAATCAATCAGGAGGGTGTCTGCTACCGGGTAAAGATATGGGAAGATGAAATCGTGCTCCGGTAGCATAAAAGAAATCGTCGGCTCAAGATCTGTATGGAGTGAAAGGGCAGAGCTGAAGAAGTCGAACGTGGAGAAGGAAGGTTCTATCAGTGAATTCTCCACGTCAATCACTGTCTTGAATAGATATGGAAAATCAAGATCAGGAGACTCACTATAAAGGATGATATCTGATGCATATAATGTAGACAAATAAGTGAAATCATCGAATAACTCAAAGATCGGATCATCCTCGTGAGGGTCGTCGAGGAGAGAAACCTCAAACTCATTATCAGAAATATCAAAATACTCGGTCTCATGATCCAGCAGATCGGATGCACTCCCAAAAAGAGAAACCGAGTACACAAGGTCCGTGGCATCCTCCCGCAGATAACCCTCGGGGAATAATGCCGAATTTTCAGGAAATTGGGGATCGATGCTATCAAATATCTGGTCCTCTGAAATTATATCGACCTCATCAACTGGGAGGACACAAGGCTCAAATACGGGACTATCAAGGTCTGTCAAATCAAAAATTGGTCCCCCATCAAGCTCTCTCTGCTGAGATGAATCCAAGTATATCTCCAAATCTGAGAAGATCTTCTAATGAATAGACACTGAATCAATTAGGCGTGGACACTGGAATGACTCAAAGGATGGTTGAGTTGTGGGTTCCTCTTCTGTTTCTTGGGATACTAGCAGATCTAGAATCCAAGAATCATCAATGTGGAAGTGCGGGAATGGTTCAAAATCTGGCGGTAAATCCAACGGAAACTCAACCGATGTCCGGCTCTCGGAACTCACAGTGGTAGTCAACACATCCATCAAATGAAAAGTAGTAGCATCCATATCCTCTGATCGTTGTGTGCTGCCAAAATCGGCATTATGTGTCGTACACTCATCTGGTGTCATATCTCCTTCGTGTGTCGTCCCGAATAAATCATCTTGTGAATATGGAATGTCTAAAAGTGTATCCAAGACGGTCTCAACTAAATCCAGGTCGAGACATGTATGTGAACCACCACACGAGGTAATGACATATGCAATCTGCTCTGCGGTCCTCCCCCTCGTGGCGATGTGGATAAGGTCAGTCATCGAAAATCCATGACCTGGAAATCGCCTCAAAAGATCACATAACCTCAACCATGAATCTATCAATGGATCCTGAGGGTCAACTACAAAATCACGAATACAAGACCACATCATATCAGCTCTACGCTGGGAGTAAAATCTCTGTAAAAATAACAATCGTAAATCTCCCCACGTAGCAATCTTTCTTCCCAATCATCTGTGCCAACTCTTGGCTCTACTATGAAGTGTAAATGGGAAGGTAATTAGCATCATGTCCTCAGAAGTGATATCAGAATATGATCGTGATCCACAAATATCCTCAAACTCATCGATATGTAAATATGGTTCCTCATGCACTTCCCCAGAAAACTTGGGCAGTAGATCACTGAACTCTAAATCCAGAACGAAGGGTCTAAAAGTAGAAGCCGAGTGCGCTTCTTGATCTTGGTATTCACCCATCATCCCGGGATAGAAGTCATCTAAAGCACGCGACTGCACCATATGATCGTCTATGGGATGCCCTCTCATCTCAGCAAGGTGAATACCCGGGTCTCGTATTTGGTCAATCTGGTCTCCTCGGGTTTCACTCACATCATGTCCCAAATGGGAGGGTGGGTAGGGAGAAAATGAGAAATCGGGCGGAGTTCCGATCTCCCAAGAGAGTGGGCGGGAATGATGGGCATGAAGATAAGAAGCCGCAAAATTCGACTAGAGTGGAATGCAACCCATCATGAAGAGAGGGGAATGAAGGGAGGGAGGGTGGGAGAAGATGAGAGAAAGAGATAGAAAGAGAAGGTGATTGCTAATGATAGAAGATACACGTAACCAACTCACACCAAAGACTTTCAAATGCAATGCAAACCCCATTTCACCAACTCTACGTAAATCTGACCGAGAGATCTCGATCTTTATATTTTCAATTTCAAGAGTTAGGTGATCAACAAAAGTTGTACAAACACTTATGAGGCTTTAATAGGATTTGGGCACTCCTCCTTAGTGTGTACACGAGTAATTAAAAGCGCAAACAATGAGGGGATTGCTCTCCCAATACAATGAAGTGATCAATTACGTTTAATTTTAAAGGTCAAATTCAATGAGCAGTCCCAATTTTTAATTTTTGATTTTTTTTTGAATTTTTTCAGAAAAATAATGCCTAACGAGTTTTCCGATTATCTCTTTGACTAATTTGAGTCGAAAACAGAGAGAGGAAGTCAAAAACGCCAATGCACGGTCAAGTACTATGATGCATGCAGAGATAGAAAATACGTACCTTACTCCAGCACTCTACATGCAATATGATCCGTGCATAAAATTAAATACTGAAAGTAAACTAACTAAATGATGCACGGGGAAATCGGCTTTAAGACGAGTAGCTTCTATTGATCGTGAAGAACAATAGTTAGCTAACCAAATCGAGTCCAGAGTCCGATCTTGGGAGTCACTCGGTGTCCATCACAACGGGTCCTGCCAGCGCTGTATGTGACTCCTCACGACACATGGTCTCAAATCCAATTAGACTAACTTTTTCAATTAATTTTAGTAAGGTCCAATTACGTTCTATAGGAACAGATATTCTATTAGGTATTGGGCTTTAGAAATTTTACGTCACAATCAATCAAAATTCCTAAGTCTAGGGGTTAAAACCACGAGAATCAAAATAGCAAGTTGTGACGATAATATCAAAACACGAAAAACGACGGTGAGGTCCCCCAAGTGCACCGACGCTTAGCAAAACAGACCCCGAATAAAGTCCAAGTCCACAAGTGTTCAAAGTCCTAAATTATTACAACAAATAATTGTTCTCTCAAATATAAGAAAAATCTTCTTCTCCTCCCTGCTCTTCTTCCTGTGCAGGTCCTCCAAAAAGTAAACTCCAAGTCGTCCAAGCAGTAACTCACACAAAAATCAAAAAGAGAAGGTCAGAAAATAATTATGATATAGAGAGACAAAATAGAAAAATGACTACAAAGCCATGCTCCCCGGCAATGGCGCCATTCTGATGATGCGGAATGTCGTACGGTTAAGATGGAGAATAATAAATCACAATTTGTTGTCGTTGTTCTCAACCGCTCGAATCGGTCAACGAGAAAAATATTTCTTTAAACCACTTAAAAAAGATAAATCAATCACAACAAATGTAAGCGGTTTTCGCTATTCTTATTACATGATATAACGACCAGGGTCGAACACAAGGAGCATGATTTAAAAACTAAGCAGTCAAATTTCAGAAGTGAATTTTTAGTGGTTTTTTGATTTTTTTGATTTTTTTATTTTCAAATAAGGTACAAAATGCACAAGTGATAAAAACGCGCACGAACCCCACTCTTTTTGTATTTTTCAAACTATTAAAAAATGCTTAAAAAATTTAAAAGAAAATGTTTTTGTGTTTTATATATTTTAAATTTTTTTGATAATTTTTTTCGACTTTTTCTGATGTTTTTATGATTTTCTAAAAATCAAATAGTGCAAAATAAGACAAACAGTGCACATCCTAGAGTATTTTGCAATTTAAAAATATTTTAATGCCCAATACTCGCGGAGATTATTTTTAATATAAATTATAAGACAATATCTACAATCAGAAAATGAAATTAGAATTTTGGATTTTTTAAGAATTTTCTACAATTTTTTTTGAGAAATTTTGTTTTTCGCAATTTTTTTATAATTTTGTAAAGAGTTGATGCAAGAAAATTGGATAAAGATTAAATGGCACCAAAACACAACTACAGTGATTTTTTTGGAAATTACAAGCGAATTTGCAAATTTTTATGTATTTTGCAATTTCGGGCAGAATAAAAGTCAATGTTTTTGATTTTTTAAATATAATAAATGATAAAAAAATTCATGAAAAATTTATACAACATAAAAAGACATAGCAGGAGCTCATGTGAATTTTCTCATAATTTTTAGAGGAATGCAAACATTTATTTCATCACAAAGATCAAGCAAGTTCAAGTCTGAAATCACAGGGACTGCAATGTAATTTATCAAAGTTATTCCACCATAAGATAGCAGGAAATAAAGAGAAGGTGGGAAGTGAAAATTACTCACTAAGCACGTGCTGCGCATGTGATGTTCTGGAGGTGCGGATTCTTTTGTAAATATAAAAACATCCAAAGCCAACTTTGCAAATTGTCCAATCATTTTTATTCCACAAAGGAACTTAGGGCTTCTTCCTCGTATCTTTCTTCACAGCAAAGGGGAAGGCAATAGGGGGCCGCCGCCTCTCAAGATGGCGCACGAGGTCGGCCGCTGGAGGTCCCACCGCAGGAGGTACGGGTGGCGGCGCGCCCGCTCGTTGGGCGGCGATGCTTGGTCGCCACGGCGAGCAGATGGCGCACGGGGGGGGGGGGTCTGTTCTTGCACTTCGGAGGTCGCGCCGCACAGGAGGTGCGATGGCGCGGGCGGAGGGGAGATGCACTGCACGGGCCGCGCGCATGTGCGTCTGGGTCGTGGAAGGGCTGCACGCGACCACGCGCACGTATCGGGGCACGAGGGCCCGGTCCTGGACGCAGCAGGTCGATCGGCAGGCCTCCCGCGCGCGGAGATTGGTGATCGGCGCGGGGAGGTCAAAGCGGTGGGACGGAGGGTGCCTGCTCGGCGTGGGTGCCGCACCTCGCACGACAGAGTGGCGCGAGGGCGGAGGACCACGCTGGGGCGGCCGAGCGTCGGCTGGAGCGGAGAAGCACGCAACACCGCGCGCGGAGGTGCGGGGCTAGACGCGGGGACGAGGCCCGCCTGGAGGCGGAGGGGCGTGGCGCAGCGCGCGGAGGCGCAGGGCTGGGAGATTGGCCGAGGCACGGGGCTGGGCGCGGTGGAAGGACCTGCGTTGATTTTTTTTATTTTTTTAATTCTGTAAACATAAAGTAGAAATACATTTTTTTATCATTTTGTTTGTTTTTTTTCAAAAAAGAACTGCAATAAAATTTTTTATTGTTTTATTTTACCTGCAAAATAAACGTTAGAAATAAAAAAGACAATCTATATTTTTTATTTTCCTGCAAAACAAAGGCGAGAGATAACAACAATTATATTTTTTTATTGTATCCTGCAAAAACAAAAGTTAGACAACAAGACACATTTTTTAATTTATTTATAAACAAATGAGATGAAAGAAAGATCCGTGACTCCACCACCGTGCGTGGTTGGAGGTGAGAGGTTATGCGAGGTAGAAATGAAAATGTGAGGATCGCGAGATGAGGTAAAAAATCGGTGTCGGATGAAAAATTTGTAGTGAAAATTTTGAGATTTTCAGATCTAAATACTAATGAAATGTGGCAAAAAAATATCCTAGAGTAAAAGATGAGAAATAAAA